>PITA01031450.1:0-15244 GCA_004023965.1 Spilogale gracilis
TTGAGAAACAAGGATCATGGGGGAGGGGGGGAAATGAAATGGGACAAAACCAGAGAGGGAGGCAAACCATAGGAGACTTTTAATCTCAGCAAACTGAAGGTTGCTGGAATGGGGGTGGAGTGGGAAGGATGGGGTGGCAGGGTGATGGACATTGGGGGGGTATGTGCTGTGGTGAGTGCTGTGAATTGTTTAAGACTGAGCAATCACAGACCTGTACCCCTGAAATAAATAATACATTGTATGTTAATTAAAAATAAACTAAAAAAAGAGATATATGTAGAGTATATGCAGGAATTAAAAAGAAGAGTATATGTAGGCTTGCTCTTATGTCTTCTTTAAATGTCTGGTATACTTCAGTAGTAACACTATGTGGATCTGAAGTTTTATTTATGGAAAGGACTTTAATTTCTTCAACAGATGTTGCAAGGTCTGTGGGAAAATGATTAGGATTCTTAGATGATTTCTTTTTAACCCTGACATTTTTCTTCTGATCAAACATGAGCCTTTATCTTTTTTCTTTTTGTTTTATTTTTGAATTTCTATACTTGCTATATTAATTTAAGGAGAGGGTTTCCAGGTTCACCATAAAACCTTACAACTTGACTTTTCTTATGGCATGTCTACAGGGAAAAGTACAAGGACCAAAGGATTTGAGTGATAGGTTCCCTCTACAGTCATTTTTCTCACTGTAAATCAATAAATTGATATTCTTTTTTTATATGTTAGTTTTGTGAGCTTGGTTAATGTGACTGCCCCATCTTTGTGTCGACAAATCAACACCATCAACCTGCAAGAACGTGGGTTGTAGCAAACTATTTAGGAATTTGGAACCTTATAAACCACTTGGGAGCCAGGAGGGGAGCTTTCCTTAGCTTATTCAACTCTTTTCCCTCTAAGTTATTGTGATGGTTGACACAACCCCTTACCTATTTGAAATTCAAAACCTATAATATGAAATATGATTCTGAGGGAAAATGATTTAGCCCTGCTCAATTGGTATGAAGGAAGGGGACAATATATGTAAAAGTTTTGAAAATAAGTATTGAGCAGATAAAAATTCAAATTCTTCTTGGATCTGTGCTCTGCTCAAGGCACTACTACATGAAAAGATATTGCACTGAAGAGGGAAATCAATACTACCCTGTGAAAAGCCCAAGTGAAAACATCCTGAATGAAGTCTGGCATTCAACAGCAAGTTCACAGTCATGGACCTCTAATTGTCCAGTGAAAGGCATACTGATTCTTGACCTTCTTTGGATCCTAGACCATTAGAAGTGTTTTGTCACTTGGTAAACAAGAAAGAAAGGATCAAAATGAGAAATTTAAGAACCCTCTAGAAAGCTACTGAAAGTTAGGAGACAAAACATGTTCAGAATAAAACTCCAAACATATCAAAATATTAAGTTCTAATATATGCTTTCTAAATAGTAAACACAAGAATACCTTACTTTTGCCATATTTAATTGCTCTGCCTTTACTTATAATTGTCACTGGAAGTGTGTATGATCCATAAATCACACACACGCATTAAAAGATTTTATCTTGGAGCATCCCCTTGAATTACAAAGGGAATTCATAATGCCACTTATGTCAAAGCCCTTGAAATGGATATTTAATATTTCCTTACTTTTTATATTTAGATATCTTTCAAAGTTTTATCATTATGATTTTTTATTTTATCCCAGTTATGTCCAATTCCTCTTTTCATGTCTTCTTTCTGCTATCTGTAAAGTCTAGTATAAAAAATAAACTACGTTTCATTACCATGATACATACTTAAAGAAAGGAAAACTAGCTCTTTTAAAATTAGAAAGTTGTACCCTACCATGTACTGGTGAGGATTTTTAAACCTCAGAAAATCTCTCATGTAGGTGTGAGTAGGAGTATAAATTGGTCAATGGGTTTGAAGAATAATCTGGCAGTATCTAGCAAGGTTGAAGACACATATGCCCTCTGACCAGCAATTATGTACCTCATGTCCATGAGCTGAAGATGTATAGATACATGGATGCACAGACATACAGATACCAGAACATTATTACTATGTTGTTTGTAATTCATCTGAAAACAACATAAACACTCATTATGAGACTAAATTATCATATCTTATGAGTAAATAATACCAAAAGCAGCTTAAAATAAAATAAACCAGAACTACATGTATCAATATGTATAAATCTCAAAAACAAAACTTGAAGCAAATAGAGCAAGTTGTATAAGACCATGTAAAGAATGATACGATTTATATATAGTTTGGATACTGGCGAACAATCCCGTATAGTTTAGGATACACACGTTACAGTCAAAGCATTAACTGTAAGGAACAGATAATGACAAATGATAATGACAAACTGTAAGGAACAGATAATGACAAATCAGATAATGACTGGGGATGTAAAATTTATACCTGCAATGTTTTTTCTTTGTTCATTTTTTGGGACCTGTTGTGTGACTGAAAATATTTCAAAATAGGAAAAACAAATCTCTTTTAGGTTATTCCCACAGTTCATGTTGCCTCAAGTACAAGTATTTGCTTCACAGGGAGTTATTCCTCTGGCCCTGAAACACGAAAACCCTACTTCATTAAGGATATTTACCTCCGCTGTTATTTTTATCTGTAGTGAAATGCACAAAACTTGAAAATGGAACTCTGAGATACAGCTACTGAAAAATATTTCATAATATTCCAATGGTCTCGATCACCTTCAATACGAACAAGGCAAACAGGGGATGTCTTCTGGTCAATTTGCCTCTCCTTACTTGTATTGCTTGAGATAGCATAGCTGTCCGACACACATAGGTACCAAAGCAACCATGACATTATTCGTCAGTGACATGATGCAAATGAACTTAAAGACTCGCTAAACAGATGAAGTTTGTCTCTCATACCAGAGTTCTTATTTTCTCCCTCTCTATCCCAATCAATCTCTACCTTCTCAAGGTTTAGGCAGTGATGGTTCTCAGACTTGTTTACTTTCCAATATTCCACGTTCTAAATTTATCACCCCTTTATGTGGGGGAACTGAACCAACCCACTGCTGTAGGGGACCTCTCCTCACCGCAAGAATACAGCTGAGCTCCTTCAGACCTGGGGGTCCCACTTCCTAAGATCACCTGCTAAGGTTTACAACCCTGAATCATTAATGTCATGATTTTATGTGACACCTCCTGGGAGTCCCAGCCCCTGGGGTAAGAGAAGGGCTGGCACCGAACTCCCTTCCTCTTCTATGAAGAGAAGAGCAGTCTGGCTTTTCCTGGGACTTCTGTGAATATTTATTCTATTTATGGTTCTGAGGAAGTATGTTTGTTGAAGTACCCTCCCTGGGTACTTTCTGCCAGTGCTGGAGTAGCTTTGTCTTCTGGACCTGGCTCAGGGGGGTGGGATTTTGATGCATTTCCTAATAAAGAAATTTCTCTTGCCTCGAAAAAAAAATTAAAATAAACTTATCATCACTTTACCAGGAAATGAGGCTCAACGGAGTGAGTTAAGTAGGAAGATTTCCTAGGAGGACAGACCTCAGTTAGCATTAAGACAAAGGGCCTTGGGATGCACACTATAAATCTGACAAATTTAATGGACTAATTAATATGACAAGCAATTATTCTCTTAGTAAAATTGCAAATCAAACTAGGTAAACTGTAAGATATTTTCCAGCTTGAAAATTTGCATAATTCTACTTTATTTCCCCAATCTGCAATATCCTAAGATATTGCCAGGTAGTGGTAAGTAAATATGGCAGAGGAGACAGAGATTTAAGAGTATGAGTCACAAAGATTTTTTTTTAAGGGATTTGCATCCAGGAGCAGATAAATGAGACAAAAGATACAATACACAATAAAATATGTGATATACTGATAATTCTCCAAAGTGATTTGCTATTATTAATCATAATACCATATACTGGGCACTTTTATACACATCACATAAGTCTTGGAAGTCGTGGCATCCCAAGAGACACGTATTAATTATCCCTATTTTATGTTGGTAAAGTGAAGACTCAGATAAATTTGAGAAAAGATCAGTTCTCCAGATCACAGGATGCAGAGAAAAACTTTAGTTCAGGTTGTCTGGATATAGACGACATTTAGTTCAGTAGAGTGTTCTGTCTGCATTACATACTGTGCACTTGATCTCTTAAAATTATTTTTAAGTAAGAAAAGTAATCTGTGACTACATGTCAGTTGCTATTAAACACACAGAGTAACAAACACAGGCATGCAAGCAAGGTGTCTTTCACAACCTCCTTCATCTCAGCCTTCCCATGTTCTTCCTTCACAAATTGGGATCATGATACACATACTATTCTGTGACCTCTTTTACTGAGAGTAAACATACCTTGTAGTTGTTCCCTATTTGTTCACATAAACCTATCTCCATAGTCTACATCGTCACTTATGCAAACAGTTCACTATTTTTGGACATAAGCTATTCCCATTTTTTCTTATAAAGAATGCTTATTTTCCTTTGACTTCCCTATTCACAGACATCTATGCAAAACATTTTCCTGGAGGGGAGGTGCCATGTCCTTTGATCTTATGAACTCCAAATCCTATTCTCCCCATATCACTCATCTCAAATTTAATTCTTTAATTTTCCTTTTCTTTTTGCTCCTTCTCTCCCTCCCTCTTTTCCTCCTTTCCTTTGTGAAGGTTTCTCCCTGATGTCTTGCTCTGAAGTATGCTTTCTTGCTAAATTTGGCCTCAGGGTCTCCAACTCTTTAAAAATTGCCCTGTGATGGATCACTACTGCAAAACTTTTGTCTTAAAATTTCATGTTATCAATGGTTACAGGGAAAAACAGTAATATGTGCTAATGCTTTATACTTCACTATTATATAAGCAAGATCTGGTAATTTGTTTCCCCTTTAGGGGAATTATGAAGAATTGATAAATGAGGATTTCTCTACCATACAATATCCATTGTTAGATGTGAGTTTTTTGAATGTATAGAATTTCAGAAATGTTTTGGAGAAGAAAACTGTGCAGTGGAAGTAGTGAGAACAAAGTCGATATGAGTTTGAATTTCAGTTCTGCTACCCACTGGTGGTGTAGCTCTGTGCAAATCATCATTTTTTCACTGCCTTAGTGCTCTAAATTTAATGTAAGAGTAATAGCAACAATAATAACAATAATAATATTACATATTTTCAAATTTGGCTTAAGGCAGCATTTTCCAAAGTGATCTCACTTAAATCTTAAAGTTTCATGATTGAGTCAACTTGAGCAACTCTGGGGAAAAAAGTTTTTGTGTTGCTTTGTTTTCACTGTAGATTTCCTCAGATGATTTAATATATGGAGGTGTTTGGGGAATTGAGAAGTCAAGACACAGTGTGAAACAGTGCCTAAATTACCTAATCCCCAAATCCTATTCTTTGTAAAGAAAATTTCAGAGGACTTGAGTTGCAAAAAACATATTTTGGGCAAATGGTTAAGATTTAAAAATAATGCATACAAAAGTTCTGGAATAGCTTAGATACTCAATAAAGGTTTTTATTACTATTCTAAATTAACTTTTAAATAAAAAAACAAAGGACTGTATAGGAGAGCTAAAGGGTTCCAGAGAAGCTGGGATGCAATGAATAATAATTAATAAAGTACCCTTCTCCCAGAAGGTTTTAAGAAAAACCTTACCCAATAAATGCACTTTAAAATGTAGTGGAGATTTAGAGAACTTAGAAAGTGAACGTCAGAGGAATTCGTCTTCCACACATACTGAGTTCCTCTTGTCTTTTCCATTGTGGTCCCATGTGTGAGCATATTAGCTTGGGAGTAAATGGCTCTAAATAGTCTGTGAGCATAAAGAACAAAGTAGTAGAATGATGGCCTCAATGACAAGGAACAGAACAGACATTATGAAAATAGCCATATTGAGGGTGGGATATTGAACAAAGAAATTGAAGGTGCTATTTATTCTGAGGGTTTGATATATTTAGGTTTTCTTTTTCACACATTGACAAATTCTGGTGAAATAATGATCTCTGTTGATAATTTATTAATTCAGGGCATTTGCTTTAAATACAGTAGGAGTCTATGGATTATTTTTGGTATCTTCTAATTCTCTGGTGCCCCTGATATTATTCTATTGATTGCACTTTTCCATTGTGTGTCCCAAAGGCAGAGAAGGGCAAACAGCAATCATGAAATATGAATGAGATGCCTCATTAACCTTTGGGCTTTTGAGTGCTTGGAAACATCTAATCTATGTCATCGGCAAGAAGAGTCTGGAAGCACTGCAGGGGGTTGCAGGGAGAGAGGAAGGGCAGCTTACTTTGTGGTTGGTAAACTCTATGCCAAGCACTGGCATGGTGCCTGCTCTGATCCTGCATTGCACTGGAGATGCTGAGATTTTAGCAAACATAAATGTAATATAGAAAGTTGCTGAAATTCAGAATATCAGGCTCATTGCCAAAGACTCCGGGTAGATTTCAGGCATCTGCGTTTTTAACAAGCATGTAGGTGATTCTGATGCAGGTGATTTGGGGACCACACTTTGAGAAACAACACATTAGACCCATTCAACAAAGAAGGAGTTAGCTGGTAGAATTTAGATGTCTTGTGGTTTTTACCACAATACATAGACCTGTTTTTGTTTCCATATATTTTTCATTCAGAAGAAATTTCCAACCAAAGTGTGTGACACTTGCCTTATGGCTATTTTTTCTGTATCATCAGAAGCTACTTTGTCAACAACAGGGTTGTCATGTAGACCATTTAGGGCTTTTTCCTTCAAAATGTACAGCATCCTTACAGCTCTACAGTTATAATGATATGATGTAAGTAGACATTGTCTATTTACATTACAGTATATTATAGAGGACTCAAGACGTTAAAAATTTTCAGATGTTAAAAGAATGCCATATGACTCTGAAAGTTGACATATATGATCATTCGTATGTACATATTGATATATATGTAGCTAGACATAGATGTAGCTATAGCTATAGTAGATACCACTGTTATGATTCCATGCAGTAATAAGCAGACAAGAACAGCACGAGAAGACAGGAAGGCCAATTTCAGAAGGAGCCAGTAGAAAAACTTAAAGAGCAAGAAAGGAAAAACTGTTTCCAATCCCCTGTCCTAAAGCAGCTTTACCTTTCCTTCTGGTTCCCTCAGAATACATGCATGGCATCTTGAACTGACATGGTCCAGGGTGGAGATGATTAGACTCAGCACCTACTTCCTACCTTCTCTTTGTCTTAAGTAATCCCACCAATTCCATAACCTATTTCTTTTATAGTCACAAGTTTAGATAATTCCTTGTAAACAGTTTCTTTCTTATACCACCAATACAAAGTGTTACTGTTGTGAATAGTCTTCTGACTGACCCCCTCCCAGCCCCCCCCCCCCACAAGCCTCGGGACAATCTGTAGTCACCTTCATCTTTCTCTCTTCAATTGAGAAGGTCAAAGAGCAACTTAGCACCACTGTTAAGCAAAAAAATTATGACAGAGAGGTACAAGATAACAAGAAAAAGAAAAGTCATACATTTAGAAACATTAGATGTAATAATAATAAGCAAAATAGTGTCATTGGGACATAAAAGGCCTTGAAAATGCTCAGAACATTTTCAGATTTCCTAAAATAGTTTCCATCTACCAACTCATTCTCCACTAATTAAAATTACTTTGCCTCAAGGAGCTGCTTGCAAGAAAAACTATGTTTGGTTAGATAAGCTATGTTCAATTTTATTCTTTTTCAGTTCTATTCAATTTCCAGTGTTGTATTGCGATATTTCTTGGTTTCTCTCTCTCTCTCTCTCTCTCTCTCTCTCTCTCTCTCTCTCTCTCTCACACACACACACACACACACACACACAATTTGGTTTCTTTTAATACATTAAATTCAGGACAGACCAGGTTTTCTTGGGACACCTGAGAGATTTTTCTTCATTTGGAAACATTGACTCTGCAGGAAAAACTTTTCCAGTTCTAAAAACCATCTTACAAAGAATTTCTGAATACAACATAGGAGAAAATCCAAGAGGTTTGGAAAGGACCTGAGGACTTATCTAACTGACCTCCTTCCTTTCACAGAAACTGAGGATCAGAAAGGTGAAGATCACACTACTAATTAGTTGCAGAGCTGGCAGTAGAACCCACGGTATCTTTATATCATGCTTCGCATTGGTACACCCGGTTTGTCTATCGAGGACTTGTGTGGGCTAATTACCGCATACAAACACCGACTGTGCGGCTAGTGTGTGCATGCGTCTGTGCTGAGCATGTGAAATAGCAGGATGGGGCACACAAAATAGTTTCTGCTCTCATGTTTTTCACAGTGAGATTTACAATATGTTTTTTTTTTTTTTTTTCCAGATAAAGAGTAATCTGTAGGTGAGGACATCTGTTCTCAAGCAACCACTTCCAGAGTTCAGTCAGGAATGAGTCCATGTTCACACAAAATTATACCCCAAATCTGTGGTTTAAGGCTACAGTAGAGATTTTTGATCTGGCTGAATGCCTCTTTTAAAATTTCATCAGTTAATTAATAATCCATCTTTTTCTTGAAATACTGTGGTTACATACGAGCATTTCTTTTTACATGAGTCATGTGTTGCCTGGGAGAAATGTGGAGGAAGTAGCTCAGAGGATTTAACAAAATGGTTTTTAGATTCAGTCATTCATTTAACAAATACTTATCAATGCTTATTATATTCCAGAGATTTTTCTTTTTTTTTTTTTTTAAAGATTTTATTTTATTTATTTGACAGAGAGAAACACAGCCAGAGAGGGAACACAAGCAGGGGTAGTGAGAGAGAGAGAAGCAGGCTTCCCGCTGAGCAGGGAGTCCAATGTGGGACTCGATCCCAGGTCTTTGGGATCATGACCTGAGCCGAAGGCAGTCGCTTAACCAACTGAGCCACCCAGGTGTCCCTTACAGAGATTTTTCTAATTGTGAGACACTCCCCTGCCTTCATGGAGACTGTATCCTAGAAATGGGAACAGTTAACAAATAAGAAATTTAAAATTTAAAAATGATGAAGCAAACAGGGCTATTTCAAATTCTGATCACTGTTGTAACTAACCAAGGTGATGTGGCACAGGGAAGGGTAAATAAGAAAAATTTGTTTTAGGTTAAGTGTCAGGGAAGACCACCTCAGAGTTGACAGCAGAGTTGCAATGTGAAGGAGAAGGAACCAACCAACTAAAGATGTAAGGGAAACGATATTCCCAAAGTTGGATGCCATTACAACAGCATGAAATGGGAGAGACAGATGCAGGGCTGGAGATTCAAGAGCACTGAGGCAAGGGTGGAACTGAGGCAGAAGAGGTGAGACACAGCTACAAGGCTTGAAATCCACTTCCATCTTACTCTAAGTATTGTAGATACTCCTGGAAAGTTGTTTGTTTCATTATACTCTCTATACAGTAAAAGATACTCTTTATGACATACAGTCCTATGGATTTCGGCAAAGGCATGACACCCTGCACTGACCACCATACTCACGAAGCAGAATGCCTTCTCATCCCCTCAGATGCCTCATGTGGCCCATCTGTTGTCAACTCCTTCTCTCTTGACCCATGATGACCACTGATCTCTGTCCCTACCTGCGATTTTGCCTTTGACAGAACACCGTGTAAATGGAGTCATGTGACATGTAGTATTTAGGATATGGCTGCTTTTTCTTGGCATAATGCATTTGAAATTCATCCATATTATGGGAACAAAGTCCATTCTTTCCAACTGCTGAGTAATACTGCATTGAATGGATGTTCTGAATATGATCAATTAACCATCTGAAGAATATCTGAGTTATCTCCAGTTTTTTGTTTATTTAAAAAAATTTTAAAGTTTTTTTTTTTTTGTATTTATTTGACAAAGAAAGACATAGTGAGAGAGGGAACACAAGCAGAGGGAGTGGGAGAGGGAGAAGCAGACTTCCTGCTGAGTAGAGAAGCCCATGCAGGACTGAATTCTAGGACCCTGGGATCATGACCTGAGCTGAAGGCAGATGCTTAATAACTGAGCCATCCAGGTGCCCCCGTTTTTGGAGTTTAAAAACAAAAATGAAGTCAAATGGCATCACTCAGCATCCAATGGCTGGACTGAAATCCAAGAGTCATTTGGCTACTGGAGGCATGCAGTCTAAAGCTCAGATTCCAAGATTCGGCTGACTACTGCAGGCGGAGCAATCCTGGATTTGTGTAAAAAATAAAGGGAAGAAAGGAAGGAAGGAAGGAGGGAAGGAAGGAAGAAAGGAAGGGAGGGAGGGAGGGGAGAGAGAGGAAAAAAACCCAAACAAACAGTAATGGCAGTGAAGAAAGCCTTTGTGGACATGTCACAGCTGAGACTAGTCAGTAAACTTGAAGATAAGGCAATGAAAAGTCTTTAGAAGGCTTAGATCTTAAAACTCAACAGTAAGAAAGCTAACAATGCAATAAAAAATGTACTAAAGACTTGGACATTGCACCAAAGAAGATCTACAGATGGCAAATAAACATAGTAAAAGATGCTCAGTATCATTAATGTAAAACAAGACCACAGTGAGATACCAGAAAGCACTTTTTAGAATAGCTAAAAAAAAGTTTAATTATTAATATCATGTACTTAGAAGGATGAGGAACATTAGAATTCTCCTATGTTGGAAATGTGAAATTCTACAGCTACTTTAGAAAATACTTTGTCATTTTTTTTGAAGTTCAACATGCCCTTATAATATGACCCAGCAATCCCAGTTTTAGTGTTTACCTAAGAAAACTGGAAACAATGTTCATAAAAATACCTTTACATAAATATTTATAGTTTTTTTAGATTAATAATTGGGTTTTTATTCATTAGTCTCTGAAATCATGCAGAAAACAGAAAGCAGAGCACAAACCAAAGGTACAATAATCCTAGATTTTGTAATTGTCCACATATTTACTTTTACTGGATATGTTTATTTCTTCATACAGCTTTGAGTTACTATCTCATATCCTTTCAGTTCAACCTGAAGGACTCCTTTTAGCATTCTTTGCAGAGCATGTCTACTGGTAATGATCTCCCCCAGCTTTTCTTTTCTTTTCTTTTTTTTTTTAAAGATTATATTTATTTGACAGAGAGAAACACAGCTAGAGAGGGAACACAAGCAGGGGGAGTGAGAGAGGGAGAAGCAGGCTTCCTGCCGAGCGGAGAGCCCGATGTGGGACTTGATCCTGGGTCTACGGGATCATGACCTGAGCCAAAGGCAGTCGCTTAACCAACTGAGCCATCCAGGCGTCCCTCCCCCAGCTTTTCTTTATCTAAAAAATATCTCAGTTTCTTCTTCCTTCTTAAAGGAGGCATGCAGTCTAAGTATGCCTGCTGAGTAATACTGCATTGAATGGATGTTCTGAATATGATCAATTAACCATCTGAAGAGGACAGTTTTGCTGGATATAGGACTTGTTTCATCTTTTTTTTTTTCTTTCATTCACTTTGAATAATATTAACCCACTGCCTTCTGGCTTGCAAGGTTTCTGATGAGATATGTGCTGATGATATAATTGAGGGTCTTTTCTACATGATGATATAATTGAGGGTCTTTTCTACATGATGATATAAATGAGGGTCTTTTCTACATATCTGATGAGATATGTGCTGATGATATAATTGAGGGTCTTTTCTACATGATGAGTCACATCTCTTGCTCCTTTTAAGATTCTGTCTTTATCTTTAGCTTCTGACAATTTGATTATGTCTTGGTGTGGGTCTGTGAATTTTTAAATTTTATTTATTTACTTATTATTTATTTATTTTTTTAAAAAAATTGTTTTCAGTGTTCCAAGATTCATTGCCCATTCCCCACACCCAGTGCTCCATGCAATAGGTGCCCTCAGTACCTACCACCAGGCTCTCCCATCCCCCCAGCCCCTCCCTCCAAGTCCCTCAGTTTGATTCTGTGTCCAAAATCTCTCATGTTTTGTTTCTCTCCCTGAATTACCCTACTTCCCATTTACTTTACTTCTCATACTGTCCTCTATATTACCCCTTATGCACCACAAGTAAGTGAAACCATGTGATACTTGACTTTCTCTACTTGGCTTATTTCATTCAGCATCCAGTCCATGTTGCTACAAAAGTTGGATATTCATCCTTTCTTTTCCAATCCAGTCCATGTTGCTACAAAAGTTGGATATTCATCCTTTCTGATGGAGACAGTATTCTATTGTATATATGTACCACATCTTCTTTATCCATCTGTTGATGGGCACCTTGGCTCTTTCCATGGTTTGGCGATTGTAGTCATTGGTGCAATGAACATTGAGGCGCATATGGCCCTTCTTTTCACTACATCTGTATCTTTGGGGAAAAGGCCCAGTAGTGCAATTGCAGGGTCATAGGGTAGCTCTATTTTTAATTTTTTAAGGAATCTCCACACTGTTTTCCAAAGCGGTTGCACCAGCATTCCCACCAACAGTGTAAGAGAGTTCCCCTTTCTCCCCAGCCTCTCCAACACTTGTTCTTTCCTGACTTGTTAATTTTGGCCATTCTGACTGGTGTAAGGTGGTATCTCAGTGTGGTTTTGATTTGAATTTCCCTGATAGCTAGTGATGCTGAACATTTTTTCATGTGTCTGTTAGCCATTTGTATATCTTCTATGAAGAAGTGCCTCTTCATGTCTCTTGCCCATTTTTTGATGTGTTCATCTTCTTTTTGGATGTTGAGTTGGAGTAGTTCCTTATAGATCTTGGATACCAGCCCTTTGTCTGTAGTGTCATTTGCAAATATCCCCTCTCATTCTGTGGGTTGCCTTTGTTTTGTTGACTGTTTCCTTTGCTGTACAGAAGCTTTTTATTTTGATGAAGTCCCAAAAATTCATTTCACTTTTGTCTCCTTTGCCTTTGGAGATGTGTCTTGAAAGAAGCTGCTGTGGCCGATGTCAAAGAGGTTACTGCCTATGTTCTCTTCCAGGATTTTGACGGATTCCTGTCTCACATTGAGGTCTTTCATCCATTTCGAGTTTGCCTTTGTGTGTGGTGTAAGAGAATGGTCTAGTTTCATTCTTCTATATGTAGCTGTCCAATTTTCCCAGCACCATTTGTTGAAGAGACTGTCTTTTTTCCACTGGATGGTTTTTCCTGCTTTGTCAAAGATGATTTGCCCATAAATTTGTGGGTCCATATCTGGACTCTCTACTCTGTTCCATTGGTCTATTTCTCTGTTTTTGTGCCAGTACCATGCTGTCTTGGTAATCACAGCTTTGTAATAAAGTCTGAAGTCAGGTAATGAGATGCCCCCAGCTTTGCTTTTCTTCTTCAGCAATTCTTTAACGATTCGGGGTCTTTTTTGGTTCCATATAAATTTTAGGATTGTTTGTTCCAACGCTTTGAAGAATGTTAGTGGAATTTTGATAGAAATCGCATTGAAAATATAGATTTCTCCGGGCAGTATAGACATTTTGACAATGTCTATTCTTCCGATCCATGAGCATGGAATGGTCTTCCATCTTTTTGTGTCATCTTCAATTTCTTTCATGAGTGTTATATAGTTCCTCGAGTACAGATCTTTGACTTCTTTGGTTAGGTTAATTCCTAAGTATCTTATAGTTTTTGGTGCTATAGTAAATGGAATCGATTCTCTGATTTCCCTTTCTATATTTTCATTGTTAGTGTATAAGAATGCAACTGATTTCTGTGCATTGATTTTGTATCCTGCCACATTACCAAATTGTTGAATGAGTTCTTGTACTTTGGGGGTAGAGTCTTTTGGGTTTTCCACATAGAGTATCATGTCATCTGCAAAGAGAGAGAGTTTGACTTCTTCTTTGCCAAGATGAATACCTTTTATTTCTTTCTGTTGTCTGATTGCTGTTGCTAGGACTTCTAGCACTATGTTGAACAGTAGTGGTGAGAGTGGGCATCCTTGTCTTGTTCCTGATCTCAGAGGGAAGCTGTCAGTTTTTCCCTGTTGAGAATGATATTCGCTGTGGGTTTTTCATAGATAGATTTTATGAGGTTGAGAAATGTTCCCTCTATCCCTATATTTTGAAGAGTTCTGATCAGGAATGGATATTATATTTTGTTAAATGCTTTTATTGCATCAATTGAGAGTACCATGTGGTTCTTCTCTCTTCTCTTGATTTGTTCTATCACGTTGATTGATTTGCAAGTGCTGAACCACCCTTGCATCCCTGGGATAAAACCCACCTGGTCATGGTGGATAATATTTTTAATGTATTGTTGGATCCTGTTGGCAAGGATCTTGTTGAAAATCTTGGCATCCGTATTCATCAGTGATACTGATCTGAAGTTCTCCTTTTTGATGTGGTCTTTGTCTAGTTTGGAGATTAGAGTAACATTGGCTTCATAGAAAGAGTCTGGAAGTTTTCCTTCTGTTTCTATTTTTTGAAAGAGCTTCAGGAGAATAGGTGTTATTTCTTCTTTGAATGTTTGGTAGAATTCCCAGGGAATCTGTCTGGTTCTGGACTCTTTGTTGGGGGGAGGTTTTTGATCACTGCTTCTATCTCATTACTAGATATAGGTCTATTCAAATTGTCAATGTCTTCCTGTTTCAGTCTTGGAAGTTTATAGGTTTCTAGGAATGTATCCACCTCTTCTAGGTTGTTAAACTTATTGGCATATAATTGTTGATAGTAATTTCTGAAGGTTGTTTCTATTTCCTTGGGGTTAGTCATGATATCTCCCCTTTCATTCATAATTTTATTAATTTGGGTCTTCTCCCTTTTCTTTTGGATTAGTTTGGCCAATGGTTTATCAATCTTACTTATTCTTTCAAAGAACCAGCTTCTAGTTTCATTGATGTGTTCTGCTGTATCTCTAATTTCTGATTCATTCATCTCTGCTCTAATCCTAATTATTTCCCATCTTGTGTGAGGGGTTGGTTTAATTTTTTGTTGATTTTCCAGTTCTTTAAGGTGTAATGAAAGTTGGTGTATTCGAGATTTTTCAATTTTTTTTTTAAAGATTTTATTTATTTGACAGAGAGAAACACAGACAGAGAGGGAACACAAGCAGGAGGAGTGAGAGAGGGAGAAGCAGACTTCCTGCTGAGAAGGGAGCCTGATGTGGGGCTCGATCCTGTGTCTCCCGCATCATGCCCTGAGCTGAAGGCAGTTTCTTAACCAACTGAGCCCCCCAGGCGCCCCAAGGGATTTTTCAATTTTTTTGAATGAGGTTTGGATGGCTATGAATTTCCCTCTTAGGACTGCCTTTGCTGTATCCAATAGGTTTGGATCGATGTATCTTCATTCTCATTGGTTTACATAAAGTGTTTCAGTTCTTCTTTGATTTCGTTGATCCACAGATTCTTGAGCAGGGTC
>PITA01031451.1:0-15210 GCA_004023965.1 Spilogale gracilis
GGGCAGATCAGTGGTACTATTTGCTTTAAAAGGAACTGAAGTACAAATTTTTTGAGTTATACTATTTTTCTTCTTTTTGTATTTGGTGTATATATTACTCAATAATTGATCAAAGCTTGTTATAGAAAGTCATATCTTAAAAATATTTCATCTTCTAAATTTTTTTTACTTTTTCCGACTTCATCAAAATTTCAAATTAATAAGATAGATTCTAAAATAATTGTTTAGCAGTATATAAAATCTTTCCTGAAATGTGAAAATGTTTATTTATAGTGTGAAGAAAATTAATGAAGCTACTTTGGATCCTTACACATGATTTTTAGTTAATTATTCTAAAAACCAATGTCAAAGTCTAAATATACACTTGTATACAACATTTAACAGACACCATGATTTAACTATATTTCTCCCTTCGTAATAACACCATTTATCTATACACTGCACTGTACTACTAGAAATTAAGATAATAAAAAGTATATAGATTTATCTTTGTTTTTTAAATTGTAAAGTGGATGAATTTATCATATTGAATCTACCCAATTTTAATTTTAATCACTTTAAGTAAACCATATTACATAAGAAATTCCATAGTTTGCAGTGCTTTTAAAAAATAAACATTCTTTGAAGTAAATATTAACATACTTATTTGGACTGAAAAATGCAGTGAGTGTTCTTCCGATGCAAAATAAATCTGAATCTGATTCACTTGATAAATTTGAAAACAAGGAATAGCTTTGCTAAGTAAGCTTCAGAGCAGGCATTTTCCACAAGTTGAGTGCCCTGAATCTATAGCTCTAGATATATTAATAAAATACATATTTAACAGTTGTGATATGGTAAAAAGAAATCTTTATAAAAATAGTATCTTGAAAAAAGTTGGTTCTGAAATGAAAACGAATTTTCTCAACTCTTCATTCAAAAATAAGCTCTTATTTGAAGCATAGCATATGTATTAAAAAAAAGCCTACAGGCCATGAGTGTGTAGTTTCATGTATTTTTTTTACCACCCAAGTGAAAAACAGAGCATGACTTGTGTTTCAGAAGCCTCTTTATGCCTTTCTTAATCTACCAACACTTTTCATATATTGTTTTGAACATGTTGCCACTAGGAAAAAGCTAAATCCAAACCAAAAAACAACAAAAAGATTAAGCATGGTGGATTATGTTGGTCAGCAAACATTCACTCCCCCAGCCCATAGATCATCCATGAGAAGACTGTTCATCCCACCTCAATGAAACTGGGCTTGGTCATCTGACTTGCTCTGGCCAATGGAATGTGGGCAGAGGGGGCAGTGGTCCAACTCTGAGCCCAAGCTCTAAGATGCACACATCGCCCCCACGAATGGGAGGAGAACATGCTCACTGTGCCTTCATTCTAGACCCTGAAAGGCAATGCACAAAACAGACCAGAATTGCCCCCGTTGACCTACATACTTGCCAGGGACAGAAATAACCACTTTTTGTTATATGCCACTGAGATTTTGTTAGTTACACAGCAAACGCTGACTCATATGATAATCATTTGGTCGATCTCAATAAAGCCTAAAATGAATGAACTCTAATGACCGGGTAACGCAACCGTTCTTGACTTTCAACAAAATTGAGGAATGAATTAGAATTTCTAAAAGATAGATTATTAAAAGTAATTTCATCAGTAGGTGACTTTTTGGCCTATGATCCAGAAGTGGTTAAACAAATTGAACAGCATTGCTAAAATAAAACTTCAATTCCTATCTGTTTATATGAACAAGGTTTCTCCTGGCTTACATCTAGAAACATGAAATATATAAATAGCACTGTGAGCCCTGTCTCATCCAAGCCATAAGCAATATTTATCTTTAATAACAGCGAAATAACCCAACCTTATTCATGCCATTAAGCGTTTTTCCCCAATGATTAAAAAAATTGTTTTATGATTATTTATGGAAATTTGTAATATAGTTAAGTTGTTTTGACCAATTATGTACTACTAACAATTACAATGATAACTCTACCCAAGAGGCAATTAACACTTAGAGCCTTATGTTCATTCACAGGTAATTATAAAATTAAACTTTCAATTTATGTGCATATTTTTATTGTAGAAAATAATGGTGATAAACCTAGAATTTCAAAAATAAACATATAGTAAAACAAATTCCCTGGGGAGGGAATAGTGGAAGCAGGAGAGATATAAATCCAAGGAAAAAGGATGAAACACAGTTTCTCATTGCTAAATAAAATCTGATTCATATATTTAAAAAAATGGATGGTTTTAGGTCTCAAAGTATTATGGCATTGGGATGCTACTGGATATAATGGGATTTACATTTTATTTTTAAAATGTCAGTAGTTAGCAAATTCCATAATAAATGAATCTTTTAAAAAATCAAAGCAAATTGAGTTTGGAGAAAGGTCTTTGATCTCTGTATCACAAAGTATTACATAAAGATTAAAGTATAACAAAAAAGTTTATTTAATCACATGACTCTTATTAAAATATTAAGACTATTTCATGCCTGGAGGTGGGAGAAATGGGGAGATGTTGATCAAAGAGTCTAAACCTTCAGGGCACCTGGGTAGCTCAGTGGGTTAAGCCTCTGCCTTTGGCTCAGGTCATGATCTCAGGGTCCTGGGATGGAGACTCGCATTGGGCTCTCTGCTCAGCCAGGAGCCTGCTTCCTCCTCTCTCTCTGCCTGCCTCTCTGCTCACTTGTGATCTTTCTCTCTGTCAAATAAATAAATAAAATCTATATATATATATAAAAAAAGAGTCTATACTTCCAGTTATGAGATGAATGATTTCTGGGAATCCAATGTATGGCAAGGTGAGCATAGCAACTAATATGGTATTACATACTTGGAAATTACTAAGGAACAGATCTTAAATGTTCTCACCACAAAAAACAAATGATAATTATGCGATGTGATGAAGGTGTTACTTAATCATTTTGCAATGTGTGTGTCAAATCAGCACCTTGTACACAAATCTAATACATTATATGTCAATTAAATTTCAATAAGGCTAGAAAAAGTAGACTGGAGGTACAAAAAGGTCATTTTTACTAAAAAAATCGTATTTATTGGGCTACAGCAATGAAAAATTACTTTCATTTTCAAGTAGTTTATTTCATCTTTATCTACCTTAATTTTTTTTTATTACCGAACTGTTGGGTTTTGTTTTCTTTGTTTTTTGTTTTTTAAATATTTTATTTATGTATTTGACAGAGAGAAACACAGCCAGAGAGAGAACACAAGAAGGGGGGTGGGAGAGGTTGAAGCAGGCTTCACGCCCAGCAGGGAGCCCCATGCTGGACTTGATCTGGGACTCTGGGATCATGACAGGAGTGGAAGGTAGATGCTTAATGACTGAGCCACCCAGGTGCCTCCCGCCAAGTTGTTTTTGTAATGAATGTAACCCATGAATATAGTATACAGTAAATATGTGAAATTATTAAATAAGCATGTTGGGGTGCTTACTCAGACATCTTTCTTGACAGGGTGCAAGTATAAACCACTGGGGGCCATTTCTCTATGAAACCTGATATGACTGAGTTAGAATATCATAAAGAAATAGATTGTCGGCATGGAATATATAAATAACCAAAATTGCCTCAATATGCAGAGGATCCATCATGAATAAAATTGAAAAAGATAATTATCCCCCCAAATTTGCCAAAACCAGATGATTTTATGGGTGTTATTTTAAACTCTGAAATTATAGTGTTCTTTTGCAATTTAAAATGTCCCAGAGTATAAAGAAAGATGGAAATCTTCCCAGTTTATTTTAACCTTATACCAAAACCTGATAAAATTATCACAGTGAAAGAAAACTACAGCTAAATTTCACTTATGATTATAGTGGAGAAAAAATCCTAAATAAAATATCATCCATCGAGATGTATTAAAAGAACAACAAATTACTATGCTAGTAGAGTTTATTCTTGGAATCAAGGATCATGTAGCAAGAAATCTCTTAATGTAATAGATACAATGATAAAAAAAAATCATATCAATAGATGGCCTCCAAAAATCCCCAGTTTAGTTCAACATCTATGTTTCATAATGCATTTAAAGAAAGTAGAATGAATATTCCTTGAATGTTTCATATATATATATATATATATATATACATATTCTTCACACACACACAAATATAAATGCAAATAAATAGGTAGATACTTAGATGGGTCTTCCTTTGTCTCCCTCTCTCTCCCCCCTCCTTTAGAGATATTCCTGTAAAGTCATAAATACTGATACAAACAGTTACCTGCTATCTTATGATGTTGGAATCTTAGCCGATAGAGTGAGAAAAGCTAACTAGGCTGCAAAATAGTCCGATGAAAGAAAGTATCAAGTGGATACCAATTTGCAGTTGAAAAATCACACCGATAAATAAGAGAGCTTAGGAAAATGGCCATCTGTGAAACACGCAACACAGACCTATTAACTATAAAACAGTTTTCCAATAATAACCAATGATAACCAAGCAGAGAACCCTTCACAACAGCAACAGCAAGTGTGAATTACCTAAACATAGACTTAATTAGAAATGCAGAGGATCCATAGGAAAACATTTACAACATTTTCCAAAGGCAACTATAAAAAAGTGATGTTGCCAGATCAGAAGACTCAACATTGTTAACCATTTCTGCAGAGTTACATGCAAATCTATCAGAATTCCTGCGGGCTTCTTTTTACAACACATGATTAATGATATCAAAGTTCAAAACAAAAATAAACAAACAGCAAAACCAGGAAGGTTTTGGAAACTGAGAAGAAAGTTTTCTCTCCTGTTTTTCAAAATACATTATCAAAATATAATAGTTAAAAGTGGGACTGAGGGCACCTGGGTGGTTCAGTTGGTTAAGCGACTGACTGCCTTCAGCTCAGGTCATGAGCCTGGAGACCAGAGATCGAGCCCCACATCGGGCTTTCTGCTGGGCAGGAAGCCTGCTTCTCCCTCTCTCAGTCCCTCTGCTTGTGTTCCCTCTCTAGCTGTGTTTCTCTCTGTCAAATAAATAAATAAAATCTGAAAAAAAAAATAAAAGTGGGACTTAAATAGAACAGTAAAACAGGATAAAAATCCTAGTAGTCCAAGCATGCTTAAAAACTTGATATATGCTAAGGTGATCTTTATTAGCAATAGAAAAACAATATGTATTATTTTAAAATGATGTTAAAACAACTGGCTAACCATTTTGGGAAAGAAAAAGGCAGATTTTTATCCTGTCCCAAAGTCTAAAATAACTTCCAGTTAGATTAAAGATTTTGAATATGAAAAGTAAATTGTTTATATTCAAAAGGAATTCTCGAAGCAATGATCCAGGGGTGGGATCCAGGTTTTGTGGGACTCAATGAATTTTAGGGCTTTCATTAAACTAAATAATGTAAAAATGTGAAAGCAAAATTAGAAAAAACAGATTAAAATTACTTATAATTACTCATTAAAACATAAGGAGTACTAAGTGTTCTTAAAATTTTAAATTACTTGACTAATTTGCATTATTTTCCCTTAGTTTTACTGAGGTAAAATTGATAAATAAAATTGTAAGATATTTAAAGTGTACACATAATGATTCGACATACGTATACAGTGTGAAGGGATGTCCTCATTGCACTTACTCACACATTATCATCACCTCACACATATTTCCTTTGATTTTTTGGCAAAGGCTTTCTTTCTTTTTCCCTGCCTTTCCTCCTTTTCTGCTTTTTGCTTCCTTCTTTCCTTCCTTCCTTCCTTCCTCCCCCCATTCTTTTCTTTCTTTCTTTCTTTCTTTCTTTCTTTCTTTCTTTCTTTCTTTCTTTCTTTCTTTCTTTCTTTCTTTCTTTCAAATGTATTTTAGAGAGAGAGAGAGCAGGAGGTCAGAGGGAAAGGGAGAGAATCTCAAGCAGACTCTGAGCTCAGCATGGAGTCTGACATAAGGCTGGATCCCAGGACTCTGAGGTCATGACCTGAACCAAAACCAAGAGTCAGATGCTTAACTCACTGTGCACCCCAGGTCCCCCAGCAAGTGCATTATTTCTTATGCAGCAGGTATAAAGCAATCAGTAGATTCTGCTGCAATGTTTGAACCCAGTATTCAAAATGATATATAAAAAATACGGAGTTTCCCAATTAGTCAATTTGAAACAAAGTAGGCCAATTATCATACAGAAAATAACACTTCAAAAGAGCAGAGGAAATTGACAAAGTCACAGAGGGCAAATGAGAGAAAATGCAATTTAGGGACATGCAGAAAAAGACTGCCAGAGACCAGGAAATGGGATACAGGGGGACAGGTATATGACAACCAAACTAATTACCTGGAAAAGAGAGCTGTGTCTGACAGCAGAGGGAAGGACACATCTAATCAAGAGTTGCCCTGTGGTATGCAGAAGAACCCCATACAAAAGAAAGGGGGGGGCAAATTCTGGAAACAGTAGGATGAGCTGGAATAAATGGTAGCATACAGATAATTCTCTTTTTTCCCCATCAGTACTTAAGTTATTTCTTTTGCTAATATTTGCTTTGTGTAAATCCTGGATACTCCCATTGGTTTTCTCTTTTTGCTACCTATCATTTGGCACTGTAGAAGAGGGTACAAAAGCTGAAATATAGGGAGTTGGAGTACCCTTCTTTCATACTTTTTTGTCTACCATCTCTGGTCTGATAATGTTGGTAATACGGCTTTACCACATGGGGGCTGATAGGCTTGAAGAAAGAAAAATATCAGCCAAGTTACCCTTATTTAATCCAATGAGTTCCATCGCATCCCACAAATGCTTACTGAGTCTAAGAAGCATTGGGCCCCTTGTTAATTTATGGGGATGAACAGAGTAAGTCCATGCAATGGTCACATAGAATAACCACATGCTGTATGACAGAGACGATAGTGGAGGAATCTAACCAGTGAGATGACCACTGAAATGAGGGAAGTCAGAATGCTTTCCACTGGGCCAGAATGGCAAAGGAATAAGATATCACGTGTCCACTAGGAGGTGGGAAAGAACAAGATGGTGGGGGAGTAGGAGACCTAGATATCATCAGGTCCCAAGAGTTCAGCTAGATTCTTATCAAACCAGTCAGAACACCTACAGACTCAACAAGAGATCTAAGAGAAGAGCAGCAATTCTAAGAAGAGAAAAATGACCACCTTCTGAAAGGTAGGTCGCCCAGAGAAGTGAATCGGAGGCGTCTTTTGGGAAGACAGAGCGTGGGGGGGAGGAGCCGGCTCCCGGGCAGCAGTAGAGCAGCAGAGCACAAAATCGGAAACTTTAGAAGTCTGCTCCACTGAGGTATGTCACCCCAGAGGCTAAGCTGGGGGTGAAACCCTCGTGGGGACAGTGTGGTCTCAGGACCTATGGGGTCACAGAAGGACCTGGGGAGCCTGAGCACGGCAGAGCTCTCAGGTATCAGATTGGAAACACCGGCTCTGGAGATGGAGCCAAGGAGGGGGCTCTCAGCTTGGAGTTACCTTAATCTGTGATCTGAGGTGCAGTCGAGTCACTGCTCTTCGAGCAGGGACCCCACAAATGGCAGATCTGGGGGAGACCCCCTCCTTCCTCCACTGTGGTTTTGATTTGAATTTCCCTGATAGTTAGTGATGATGAACATTTTTTCATGTGTCTGTTAGCCATTTGTATGTCTTCTATGGAGAAGTGCC
Source organism: Spilogale gracilis (assembly GCA_004023965.1). Lineage (NCBI taxonomy): Eukaryota > Metazoa > Chordata > Mammalia > Carnivora > Mephitidae > Spilogale > Spilogale gracilis. The sequence goes on from PITA01031451.1 coordinate 7,629, forward strand.
TCTTCATGTCTCCTGCCCATTTTTTGATGTGATCATCTTCTTTATGGATGTTGAGTTTGAGTAGTTCTTTATAGATCTTGGATATCAGCCCTTTGTCTGTAGTGTCATTTACAAATATCCTCTCCCATTCCATGAGTTGCCTCTTTGTTTTGTTGATGGTTTCCTTTGCTGTACAGAGCTTTTTGTTTTGATGAAGTCCCAAAAGTTCATTTTCGCTTTTGTTTCCTTTGCCTTTGGAGGCGCATCTTGAAAGAAGTTGCTGTGGCTGATGGCAAAGAGGTTATTCCTATGTTCTCCTCTAGGGTTTTGACAGATTCCTGCCTCACATTGAGGCCTTTCATCCATTTCGAGTTTATCTTTGTGTGTGGCATAAGAGAATGGTCTAGTTTCATTCCTCTATACATAGCTGTCTAATTTTCCCAGCACCATTTATTGAAGAGATTGCCTTTTTTTTACTGGATATTTTTTCCTGCTTTGTTGAAGTTGATTTGACAATAATTTATGGGTCCATATATGGACTCTCTACTCTGTTCCATTGGTCTATTTGTCTGTTTTTATGCCAGTACCATGCTGTCTTGGTGATCATAGCTTTGTAATAAAGCTTGAAATCAGGTAATGTGATGATCTCAGCTTTTTTTTTTTTTCAACAATTCCTTAGCAATTTGGGGTCTTTTTTGTTCCATATAAATTTTAGGACTGTTTGTCCCAACGCTGTGAAAAATGTTCGTGGAATTTTGATCGGAATGGCATTGAAAAGATAGATTGCTCTGGACATATAGACATTTTAACAATGTTTATTCTTCTGATCCATGAGCATGGAATGCTCTTCCATCTTTTTGTGTCTTCTTCAATTTCTTTCAGGAGTGTTCTATAGTTCCTCGAGTACAGATCCTTAACTACTTTCATTAGGTTTATTCCTAGATATCTTATGGTTTTTGGTGATATAGTAGATGGAATTGATTCTCTGATTTCCCTTTCTATATTTTCATTGTTAGTGTATAAGAATGTAACTGATTTCTGTGCATTGATTTTGTATCCTGCCACATTACTGAATTGTTGTATGAGTTCTAGTAGTTTGGGGGTAAAGTCTTTTGGTTTCCATATAGAGTATCATGTCATCTGCAAAGAGAGAGAGTTTGACTTCTTCTTTGCCAATTTGAATACTCAAAGTTAGAATTTTTTTAATTTTATTTTTTCCTTATTCTACTTTTTAACTTTTTCTCTTTTAACATTTTTAAACTATTTTATCTTATCAATACCTTTTTAAAAATCTTTTTAAATTTTTATTGTTTTAGTCATATTCTATTCCTTCACTCTATTTAAGCTTATTTTTTTATATGTATAGATTTTTCTTTCTTTAAATTTTGGAAGGCAGTTTCTTCTAACAAACCAAAATACACCCCAAACCAAGTGTGTGGCTCTGTTCTTTTCACCAGTCTAATCATATATATATAGAGAGACAGATATAGATAGACATAGATAGAGTTTTTTTCCCCCTCTCCTCTCCCCCAGTTTTGGTTCTCTTCTGATTTGGTTAGTATATATTTTTCTGGGGTCATTGCTACTTTTTGAGTATTTTGTTCTCTCATTCATCTCTTCTTATCTGGATAAAATAACAAGGCCGAAAAACTCACCTCAAAAAAAGAACAAGAGTCAGTACCAATGGCTAGGGACCTAATCAATAGGGACATTAGTAATATATCAGAACTAGAGTTCAGACTGATGATTATCAAGGTGCTAGTTGGGCTTGGAAAAAAGCATGGAAGATACCAGAGAATCTCTTTCTGGAGAAATATAATTCCCTTCTGGAGAAATAAAAGAACTAAAATCTAACCAAGTTGAAATTTAAAAAAGCTATTAATGAGGTGCAATAAAAAATGGAGGCTCTTCCTGCTAGGATAAATGAGGCTGAAGAGAGAATCAGTGATATAGAAGACCAAATGATGGAAAATAAAGAAGCTGAGAAAAAGAGAGACAAACAACTACTGGACCACAAGGGAAGAATTTGAGAGATAAGTGATACCATAAGATGAAACAATATTTGAATATTGGGAGCCCAGAAGAAGAAGAAAGAGAGAGGGGGCAGAAGATATATTGGAGCAAATTATAGCAGAGAATTTCCTGCATTTGGCAAAGGGATCAAGCCTCAAAATCCAGGAGGCACAGAGAATCCCCCTCAAAATCAATAAAAAAGGTCCACATTTAGTCATCTAATAGTAAAACTTACAAGTCTCAGTGACAAAGAGAAAATCCTGAAAGCAGCTCGGGAGAAGAGCTCTGTAACATGAAATGGCAGAAATATTAGACTGGTAGCAGACCTATCCACAGAGACCTAGCAGGCCAGAAAGGACTGGCATGATATATTCAGAGCACTAAACAAGAAAAATATGCCGCCAAGAATACTATATCCAGCTAGGCTGTAATTGAAAGTAGGAGAGAGAAAATCTTCCAGAACAAACTGAAAATGAAAGAATTTGCAAACACCAAGCCAGCCCTACAGGAAATATTGAGAGGGGTCCTCTAAGCAAAGAGAGAGCCTACAAGTAACAGAGCAGAAAGGAACAGAGACAATATACAGTAATAGTCACCTTATAGGCAATACAACGACACTAAATTCATATCTTTTAATAATTATCTTGAATGTAAATGGGCTAAATACCCCAATCAAAAGACACAGGGTATCAGAATGCATAAAAAAAAACAAAACAAAACCCATCGATATGCTGTCTCCAAGAACTCATTTTAGACCCAAAGACACTTCCAGATTTACAGTGAGGGGGTGGAAAACAATTTACCATGTGAATGTACATCAAAAGAAAGCTGGGGTGGTGATCCTTATATCAGACAAGTTAGATTTTAAGCCAAAGACTATAATGAGATATGAGGAAGGACATTATATCATACTTAAAGGGTCTGTCCAACAAGAAGATCTAACAATTTTAAATATCTATGCCCCTAACATGGGAACAGCCAACTATATAAATCAATTAATAACTAAATCAAAGAAACACATTGACAATAATACAATATTAGTAGGTGACTTTAATACCCCTCTCACTGAAATGGACAGATCATCTAAGGAAAAGATCAACAAGGAAATAAAGGATTTAAATGACACCCTGGAAACAGATGGACATCACAGATATATTCAGAACACTCCATCCCACAGCAACAGAATACACATTATTCTCTAGTGCACATGGAACATTCTCCAGAATAGATCACATCCTGGGTCACAAATCAGGTATCAACCAGCACCAAAAGATTGGGATCATTCCCTGCATATTTTCAGACCACAGTGCTTTGAAACTAGAACTTAACCACAAGAGGAAAGTTAGAAAGAACTCAAATACATGCAGACACTCTGGAAAACAGTACAGAGGTTCCTGAAAAATTTGAAAATAGAGCTATAACCCAGCAATCGCACTACTGGGCATTTACCCTAAAGATACAAATGTAGTGATCCAAAGGGTCACATGCACCCCAATGTTTATAGGACCAATGTCCACAATAGCCAAACTATGGAAAGATAGTTTCCATCCATCTAGATATCCATCGACAGATGAATGAAAAAAGAAGATGTGGTACACACACACACACACACACACACACACACACACAAACACACACTGGAATACTATGCAGTCACCAAAAAGAGTGAAATCCTGTCATTTGCAATGACATGAATGGAGCTGGAAGGTATTATGTGAGCAAAATAAATCAGAGAAAGACAATTATCATATGATCTCTTTGATATGAGGAATTTGAGAGGCAGGATGGTGAGGTCGTGAGGGGTAGGGAGGGAAAGAAAATGAAACGGGATAGGACTGGGCAGGGAGAAAAACCATAAGAGACTCTTAATCTCTTAAAATGAGGGTTTCTGGGGATGTGGAGGGGTGTGGGATAGGGTGGCTGTGTTATGAAAAAAAAAAAGATATCACATGTCCTCTAGGAGGGAGAGAGGCATACAGGAAAATAGAAAAATGGAAGAGAACACAGAGAGGTGGATGAGCATAGTATCCTCAGGGAATGATGTCATGCAGATGAGATGAAAAATAGCAACAACAACAAAAGAACTTGGGGCAGCCTTACTGTCCTCTGGAGGGCTCATCCTCTTGACTCCTTTGGAAACCATGCGCACAATGAAGCCACTTCAGAGGGACAATGGAGGCTGGAGCACAGCATTTCCATCTCAGGCTGAAATCTCCTAAGCTAGCTTGTTTTAGAGGAGCGAGACAAAGATGCAGGCTGTCATCTTCCATCCAAAACCTTCTAGGGTTTTTCTTCGCCTTCAGAACACAGCCTTATGAACACAGCATCCAAATCCTTTCATAATAGGAAGCGAGTGTAAGATCTGTTTGCTATTTTTTCTTCAGATTTGTTATGGCATGAAAATCATCGTTTCAAGAACTTCTTGGCAGGAGCTAAGGTAAAAAAAAGAAAGAACTTTTATATTTGAACAGGCTTGCTTTAGCTCGTTTCTCAGAAGTCAAGACAGCTGTCAACCTGACTTTTGAAGTGACTGGAATTGGGAATGGTCAGGACAAAACTGCCCAGCCCACCCTCCAAAGGCAAGAAGGCAGGGGCTGAAGGCTCTCGGCTCACAGCTCTCAACTCATTGAACAGAGATGAGGGCTCTGTGGCCACCACAGGTCCCATGGAGCCCTGTGGTTGATGGGGATGTTTAGAAAAGATCAATTTGTATTTGTTTCTGTGTTGGTTTAAAGGCGAAGAAACAATAAAGATCTGCCAAGGAACTGGTCAAGAAAGAAAGAAAAAATAACTCAGTGGAGTGCACCAGAGATAAGTAATTACTCTAGTCCTGATGACAACTTGAAGATGGTCAGAGAGGCAGTAAATAGATGGCCCTCTGACCACAGGTGAGATGATCGTGTTCCTCAAAGACAGGGATGCTAGACCAACCGCACTGTACTCTACGGGGACAAAGAGCTCCCCATGCTGAACTACACGTACAGTGTCCTTTGAACAGGAATCATTTGGGAATGTGTGTGTCTGCGTGTGTGTGGTTTATGAAAGATTTCGTTGCATCTTAAAACAATAAGTCAAATGCCAAAAATGCATACTAATGTCAATGATTTTTTTTTAAGATTTATTTATTTGAGGGGGAGAGAGAATGAGAGAGAGAGCATGAATGAGGGAGGGGCGGAGACAGAGGGAGAAGCAGCACGACCTGGGACTTGATCCAGGACCCTGGAATCATGACCTGAGTGGAAGGCAGACTGTTAACTGATTGAGGCCCTAGAGGCCCCTCAATGACTTTTTTTAACATGCCGATTTTAGGGGCATTTAAAGCTACATATTCTACACCATCTTCATAACTGTTGAAAGCAATTCATAAATGACCTTATCATGATTTGTTGAATCCTCATTCCTGTGGAGCATTCCTAGTCTAACCTCAGCAAATGGCTACATAGTAACTTGGGCCAGAAATCCAGGAGTCATTCTAGATCCTTTTCTCCTTTGTAAATTGACTCTGACCTCCAGATTATTTAACTTCTTTTCTCTCTCTCTCTCTCTCTCTCTCTCTCTCTTTCCATAAAAAGTGAATAATATGTTTTCTCTGTTTGAGGGTAAGCTCACTGAGAAAAAGCTTAATTCCCATTTTTCACTTCCAATGCTTCCTACATTCATTGTTTTAAGCACTCAAATGGTGCAAATGGTGTCACTTTTTTTTTTTTTTTTTTTTTTGGTAAAGGTCAAGGATTTAAAATGTCAGTACTCAAAGGTTGACAAAACTGGCCTTATATATATAGGATGGTTTGTTCCCTGATGGCTGACCAGGGTAAAGTTCCACTGAACTTCTTCTCTGCTCTACTGGCAGGCCTCACTCAGTTGTAGGTGACAGACACCTCCAAGTGTCATGCAAACCTATAGACAGTGCCCCTTCAAGTTGGGATGTGTCCAGAACATCCACATTCACAGACACATGCATTCTAATAATGACACAGCATTGCATATTAGAGGGTAAAATTAGTCAGTAACTCTTCAGAGCAGTGCAGAGAAAATTGTTTCTAGATTTATACACCAAATTCCACTGTGTTGCACATAAGTAAATCATAATCCTTATGCTCAATAATCTTCTATTTTAAAAATAGATAGGATTGACACACCTAGAGATACAGATAAGGACTGTAGATAAACAAAGCGAGTGCTTCTGACTTCATTCCAATGGAAACATTTCAAACTAAATTAAGAAATGTCTCACTCTCTTCTTTCTTAAAGCATTGTTTTTCCTTTGGTTGTTATTTATATGATTGTTATCATGGAAGGGAAGAGAATCATTCATATTGACTTTACCTTTTGATTAATCCTATTCTTCTTCCGTAATTCTTTTCCAACTGTTGTCATGGCAGGAGGAGATTCAGGAAAATTCTCAGTGCAAACCGGTGCTGTGGTAATTTTCTATCTAGTTTTGACTCTTAAAAAAAATCTGTTATCACTTGGATCCATCCCATATTTTACTTATCTTTGTCTTTGTTCTATTTTTCATATTTTCCTCTTGAAACCAACTTATTTTGAGAAAATGAAAGGACTCAGTTTCATTGTGGAATCACTTTACCATACTTGGTTTGGGCAGTTGATATTTGCTTGTGAGTTTCTTGAGCCAAATTTCATGGATTTAGCATAGGGTACATACCTGAACCATGAAAGCACCTTCTTTCTCAAGCTACGTGGAAGTTTGGATGTCATGTTTCTGTAGGGTGACCTGCATAGGATGGCTTATTAAAGGTAATGTTCAACATAGTACTGGCTTGATTGTTTAAAATTGATTGACTTCCAATTAATCCTTGAGACTAGAAGCAGCTGCTCAGGACTGCGACAAAATAATGTTTTCACCATTTCCTAATGAGTTCAATGTTGTTATTTCCCTTTTGATGGAGAGAAATGTTTCTTTAATAAAATTGACTTGTACCATGCATTTACTGTTTTATTTTCCCTTGAACGCTGGGTCTAGCTCAGTAGTAGCATACATTGAATACATGGAGATCTATTGTATAATCACTTATGGTGCTCTTAGTACCAATAAACAGAGACCCACAGGTGGCTTACTCCGAGAGAGAGGAAATGATTTGCCTTTCAGATTTGCTCAGCTTGCAGTTCATTTATTCTGTAAAGAGCCAACAATGACATACGCTTCAGCTCCTCTTTCAGTTGTGCTGTTTGTTGTTTAAAATGATCCAGTGTCTGTTCTGTGTACCAGGGCCTGTTGTCCAAGGCTGACCAGTTCCTTGTGAATTCAGCACTTCCTAGCCCAGTCATATTGGCCCAATGTCCCATGGTCAACACAGCACATCGCTTGATCCTCCAACAGACAATTGATCCGAGGATGCAATTCTTTTAAAAACAGCAAGAGCAAAGACAACAGGCTGGGCAGTAGCTGGCATTAGTTTCTGCTCAGTGTCTTGGTTTGGGTTTCTTAATGCACCCCAAACACGAACTTGTTATTTACTGAGTCATCCCAGGAGGTGCAAATGAGGGCAGCAGGAGAAGGGGAAATGGTAGGAGGAAGGAGTGCAGGGGAAGAGTAATGCCCTGGGGAGCTAGGGTATTTATCCCCTTA
>PITA01031453.1:0-15194 GCA_004023965.1 Spilogale gracilis
TTTTTTTTTTTTTTTTAAGATTTTATTTATTTGACAGAGAGAAACACAGCCAGAGAGGGAACACAAGCAGAGGGAGTGAGAGGGAGAAGCAGGCCTCCCGCCGAGCAGGGAGCCCGATGTGGGGCTCGATCCAGGGTCTCTGGGATCTTGACCTGAGCCGAAGGCAGTCGCTTAACCAACTGAGCCACTCAGGCGCCCCTGAAAATCCACTCTCTTGAAATGAGGGTCAAAGCCTGTGAGGGCTTCAGCAGGACTGGTTCTATGGCTCTCTTTCCTCTGTGGGTGCTTCCTCTTGAACTTTAATGCCCAGCAGGATACAAAACACTCACCAGACCTCAAAGCAACTCTTTAGAAGTCTTGGTTTCTCTAGCTTGCTGGTCAGGAGACCAGGACTCTCGCTTTGGCTTCATTATTAGTTATCGTGCCTTAGGCAAGTCACTTAAAATACCAGGTCTTACTTTCCTTGTCAATACAATGAAGAGTTAGATGAAGTGCCCTCTTAAATCCATCAATATTCTATCTGTGCTGACTGACCCTTCTCAGTAAGACTCTTGGCACATCCTTATTTTATTGCTGTTTATTAAACAGAACTATTGTCCTTTACCTAAAATCTGCTTGTCCTGGGATACCCATGATTTTTGGTTCCTGGATTGGCCCTGATATAATTATGGTTGACATGCTACTCTTGGTTCTGCGGGGCAGGTTACACAAACCAGAATGCTAGGAGCTTAAGGGCTAGTGCTATTTATTCATGACCCTAACTCTTTAGACTGTTCCAGTGGCAAAATTATGTTTCTGTTGAGGCTATTGTTCCTTGAGGTAAAATAATGGAGGATGTTGTTATAAGAAGAGTGTAACTAATCTGACACATAAGTGGGTCATTCTAATATGGAACAAACAGGTGGGGAGTATTACATTTGCCTTGTACAGATACCACAAATCAGGTGACCTTCCCTTGGTACTGGTCAGTCTGTAGCCCTATTTGGAATCTTAGCCAGTATTGCTGCAGGAGCATCAGCTTGTTCTAATGGCACCTCGGAATACTGCCAACACCAGTAGGCGAACACCTCTATAGCAGCATTCCATTCATTATTTTGAGGCTAGACCAATATAATTTTGGGTCACATATCTGTCATTCGTGGCCATCACAATATCAAATGCAAACTTGTTAAGACATATGTTTTAGGGGCGCCTGGGTGGCTCAGTCATTAAGCATCTGCCTTCGGCTCAGGTCATGATCCCGGAATCTCAGGATCGAGTCCAGCATCAGGCTCCCTGCTCAGCGGGAAGCCTGCTTCTCCCTCTCTCACTCCCCCTGCTTGTGTTCCCTCTCTCACTGTGTTTCTCTCTGTCAAATAAGTAAATAAAATCTTTAAAAGAAGAAATACATTTTAGTTATTCAGCAGATATTTGCCAATGATTTATTGAGTGCTAACTTCATACAAGGCTGTTCTAGACTCAGAGAAAGTAGCAGTGAAGTGAACAAACCCCTGTCGTATGGCAGTTATGTTCTTATAAAGTGAGAGAACAAATATGTAAAATATTTATATAGTAAGTTAATTGGTGGTAAGTGCTATGGAGAAAAATAAAACAGGTAATGAGGTTAAGAAGGGCACAGGTATTTGCGGGGGCGGGGGACTAAATATACAGAGAGTTCAGGGAAGGACTTACTGAGAATGTGATATTTGAGCAACAACTTAAAGGAGGTGAGGTAGGTAGTTCGGAGTTCATGGGGAGAACTTCCTAAAGGAGCAACAGGTGCAAGAGCTTGAGGAGGGAGGAAGTTGGCTGGGTCCTAGCTGGAGGAGGAGCAGAATGAAAGGGAGATGAGGTCGGAGTGGTGAGGACGTGCTTCACCTTGAGGGATATAAATAGCCCTCGGCATGACATCATTTAGGTATGTTTTCACTTATATTTAAATTGATTTGCCCTTAAGTTTCCCTGCTTTTGTGCCCATCCCCATACATTGTGTCTTCTTCACGGACTTTTTTTGACCCTCAGTTTTGAACTCTAAGCCCTGGGTTTGACTGCCATCTCTCAGCTTTTTCACACAGAGCTTTCCCATTGCCCTCTGGGGATGGCACATTTTGCGTATCCTAAATAGTCTGTTGCTTCTCCTAGAACAGATCTCAGCTCTTTAGAGAGGCTTCTCCTCCCTGAGGGCTTGAGCTCTTCCATTCCACCACACCTCCTCCCTCGGCTAGCTGTCAGATGGTTGTCTCCTAGTTATTTGCTAACGTTAATTGAAGATGTTTGTCACCTCGGTCTTCCTCTTCTCCAGAGAACTGCCAGTACCAGCGGGAAATGCAGGGGCTGCCTGGCAGCTCTCCTGCTTTGTAGTTCCTTGATCCTAATATCCAACACATTTTCCTTGTTTGGTTCAGCCACCTGGGCCCGTAGTCACAAAGTGGACCTCATCTTTCCTCAGCTCTTTCCTATCCCGGAAGTGCTAGTCTCTCAGTAGTGTGGGAAGAGGTGGAACCTGAGCAAATGCATTTGTATCACCAGCCATTCAGTCCTGTGATGTTCCCACTCTCACCCCTGCTATACTACACCTTGGCCTTCAAGGGGAGCTCACACTGCCGTCCTGAGACTTTGGAGGATGGACCTTCTTGGACCCTGGAGCCCTGGGTTAGAGTACTAGGGGGAAGCCGTGGCTGAGTATGTGGATAATGGGGTAACACACAATTGTTCAAATCCATTTCTTCTACCTCCTAATTTATAACACTGAGCAAGCTGTTCATGTTCTCTGAGCCTCACTTATAAAATGAGGAAGACCAGGCACACCTCACAGCATATGTGAGGAATAAATGACTTAGTGTATATGAAATACTCGGTAGAGAGGTTAGTAATAAAGGAGACCAGTTCGATGTTGCTTCTTTGAGACAAGTGAAGAGGTTAACAAGTCTTGCTCCATGGGATGGTCTTATAGATTTCTTTCTTTCTTTCTTCCTTCCTTCCTTCCTTCCTTCCTTCCTTCCTTCCTTCCTTCCTTTCTTTCTTTTTTTTTAAAAAGATTTTATTTATTTGACAGAGAGAAACACAGCCAGAGAGGGAACACAAGCAGGGGGAGTGAGAGAGGGAGAAGCAGGCTTCCCGCCGAGCAGGGAGCCTGACGTGGGACTCCATCCAGGGTCTCCGGGATCATGACCTGAGCCAAAGGCAGTTGCTTAACCAACTGAGCCACCCAGGCACCCTTAAGAGAGGTTTTTAAAAATATTCCAACTTAAAACATGTTTACAGAAGTAAGATAAAGCAAACCAGTTATGAAAGTAAATGTAAATGTTTTTCAAAAATCCATTTAGAAGATGTTTAAAATAGATACACCTGAAACAAAATAATTTTAAAAGGATGGGGAAAATGCTATCAAGAAAACAAACAGAAAGTGACAGGATGGCATACAATTTAATTTTTAGTGAAAAAGAAGAATTTGATGCAAAATGCAATTAAGGTGTCCAAAAGGGACATTTTCCCCTATGTTTAATAAAAAGCACTACTACTAGTGAACATTGCATATGTTTTTCTGTGCTAAGTAATGTAACATCAAAATATGAAACAAAATAACCCATGATCCGGCAGTTTTACTCCTGGATGCATTCCATCAGAAGTGTGTATTTTTGGTCACCAAGAGAATGTACTAGAATGTTTGTAGCAGCACTTGCTATAATAGTTCCCACATCAAAACTACCCAAATGACCATCACCAATAGAATGGATAAATAAATTGTGAAATCCTCACCCAATGGACTACTACACAGCAGTGAAAGCAGATGTTCTGTATACAGCAGTCTCCGTGAACCTCACAGAGTGCTGAGCAAAAGCGCCACAAATGAGCACATACCATATGATTCCATCTATATAAAGGAAAAAACGGAACAAGAAGAGCTAATCTTAGAGGATGAGAGTTTCTCTTTGCAGAGACAGGGCAGTGACCAGCTGGGAGCACAGTGGGGAGGTGGTGTCCTGGGTTCTGGTTACAGGGCTATGTGAATTTTATGAATAATTTTCAAACTGTTTACTTGATTTGTATATTTTTCTTTAAACATTTTATTTTAGTAAAAAGTTTAGATATGAAGAAAAATTATCAGAGATAGTAGAACATTGTATAGAAAACCTATTTTAGAGATTTTAGCATATTGCTTCAGGCTTTTTATTTAAATAAAAAATAAACAGATTTTTTAATAATATAGCTATTTGCATTGAATTAATGCATACCGATTTTATACCTTAAAACATATATGTATATGTATGTATACACTTAAAAAAATTTGACTCTTGACCCTATATTGGGCCAAAATGAAATCCTAAAATCTCCAAACAGGAATTGTACAGACTGCATGACATTCGGAAACTGCAAGGTGCTGAACTAGCCACTACTATTAATATTTTAAACAACTACAAAAATTAACCTTTGAGATATCTCTTGGTCAGTAACTAAACAAAGTTAATGACAATTATGGATTGTAATAATTATTTTTGAGAAATAAAAGTGAGAGAAATAAGCATATCATAACAGCTTGTCCAGGTGTCTAACACTATATTCAAGGGCAACATAGTCTTGAGTGCTTCTATTATTCAAAAAATGAAAATAAATTTTCTTTATAATTCAGTTTGACAAGTAAAAACAAACCTAAAGGAAATATGAGTAAAGTAGTAAGAGTAAAAGCAGCAAATAAAATAATTAGAAAAAAGAAATGAATACAGTAGAGCTGATGAATAAATCTAAGTACTTACTCCTTTAAAGGAAAAAGAAAACAGCATAATAATAGGTAATGTAATGTAATTAGGAATAAAATAACGCAAATGTGAAGAGAAACGAGAAACCCTGTCAGAAATGTTTTTGAAACATAGAGTGCTTTATGCCATGTTATACCAATATGTATTTTTAAATTGCAATTCTAAATGGTAAACCTGGGAAATTGCAATTACAGAGATATAATTAAGAGAATAAAACCCTAATAGAAGCAGAAGTATTGGAGGAATTAGAGGTTTTGGAGGAATTAGAAAGATTACCAGTTCATGGTCTGAAGTCAGACAGTAATTTTGAGTTTTTTTCAACTTGTAAGGAGGCCTTCTAGGTGTAACCTGGCTCTGCCAAGGACGCACAGACCCGTTGACCTTGGCCTTGCTGGGGGAATGGATGAACCAGTGAAAGGGTGCTCCTTTAACCTCCTTCTCAGAAGTAAAAATAGACAAGTTAGGTAATGTATGTGAGGTTCTTAGCACAGGGATTTTTTTTTTTAATATTTTATTTATTTGACAGAGAGAAACACAGCCAGAGAGGGAACACAAGCAGGGGGAGTGAGAGAGGGAGAAGCAGGCTTCCCACAGAGCAGGGAGCCCAATGTGGGACTCGATCCCGGGTCTCCGGGATCATGACCTGAGCCAAAGGCAGTCGCTTAACCAACTGAGCCACCCAGGCGCCCCTAGCACAGGGTTTATTAAATAACATTCAGTTAATCGTAGGTCAGATGCCTTACAGTACATGGGAATCAAAATGTCAATGAGTAATCTTTTGATATGTGCACATATTTTTCAGGTTATCCTGATCCCGAAAATTTTTCTTGGACAGAGTATCTGGAAGCTACTCAGACTAATGCCGTTCCTGCCAAAGTTTTTAAAATGGTAAGTTTGTGTCTGTGAATACACTCTCACCTTCCTTTAAGCAATGTATAGTTGACTTCATTTGACAGTTTTAAATTATTCTAGATTTTTTCTTTTTAAAGGTGAGTGTTATTTTCATAAACAATTTACCTTGTTTTCAGTTAAAACCACAAAGGAGGTGATTCACTTACTGTTCCTCTACACAAAAGTAATGATGGTTTCCCTACTGAAAAGCCGTCTAGACCACCCTAGTGCAGTGAAACTCACCACCTCAACCTCAGCTGACGGTGGAGTCCTTCATTTCTGCCTGTATTCATCCATCAGTTAGGAACCCAGTATTTTCAGTCTCAGGGGCTGTGTGAACGTTCATGACGCCATAATTAGATGGATGAATTATATGGAGCCTATGTGCATTTTAGTTTTATCCATTTTGAAGGAAAACATTGCTTTTAGCATTTGTTAGAACACCATTTATTTATTTATTTATTTATTTATTTATTTATTTATTTTCAGCATTCTAAGATTCATTGTTTATGCCCCACCCCCAGTGCTCCATGCAGTATATGCCTTCAGTATCCACCAGGCTCACCCATCCCCCCACCCTCTCCCCTTCAAGACCCTCAGTTTGTTTCTGAGTCCAAAGTCTCTTTGTTTCGTTTCCCTCCCTGGTTTACCTTACTTCCCATTTCCTTTCTTTCTCCTACTGTCCTCTATATTACCCCTTATGCACCGCAAGTAAGTGAAACCATTAGAACACCAATTTTTAAGCTCAAATTTGTCTTTATACATTTATTCCAGGGTTGAACCAAACATAAATTATTTTGTAAAAGACAGTGGATTGATAGTATAGAGATCTTTATGTCTAAAGCGATTTTCAAATTGTTTCCATTCAACTCGTGTGCTCCGGGCTTCCTAACTTATCTTTAATCAGAATTTTATATAGTGAGCTTCCACATATGATTCTGTTTATGAAAAGTTTTCTAAGGACCACAAGGGGTTTGAAACAAGATGTTATTTTATTTAAATAAATGATTATAGAGTAGGCTGGATTTGGAAAATAAATGTAATTAAATTGAGAAGGCCAGAAGTCCTGGAGTGCTTGAAAGGGCTTTGAGAATTGCAGAGACTCAATAAGCAGAATACCAGCTGCTTGTATTATCTTTTTCTCTTTTGCTTTCTGTCAAAACTTATTTTACTTTTCCAAGATGAAAATTACAAGAAAACAAAATTATGATTTAAAATCAGTTAAAAAGGCAACTTCCAAGGCTCTAACAGAGGGTTCTTATGGATTCACCTCAAGCTATATATCTTTGGTTACCTTTCTTATCTGGACAGTGACCTTAGGGAAAGCAGAAAGATTTTCAAAGACCAAATTATACTCCGTACCCTCCATTTAGTAGATGTTAATAATGCATTTTGGAAAAAAATATGCTTCCACAAAAGTTGGAGAGAAACAAACGAGGTACTGGAGAAAGATTTAACGTTTATTAATCACGTATCATGAAGGTTTTATTTTCCTAGAGTCATTTCTAGACTTGAAGAATTTAATACACTTTCATTTTCAATGAAGCCAATTGAATAATTTCTTTTTTTTTAAAGATTTTATTTATTTATTTGACAGAGAGAGAGAGAGAGAGAGCGCGCACAGGTAGACAGAGAGGCAGGCAGGGAGAGAGGGGACAGCAGACTCCCTGCTGAGCAGAGAGCTGGGATTCAGGCCTCCATCCCAGGACCCTGGGATCATGACCTGAGCTAAAGGCAGAGGCTTAACCCTCTGAGCCACCCAGGCACCCCAACTGAATACTTTCATGTGTAAAGAGAAACTTTTTGCCAATCTGTGAACAGTGTTCCGGTTGTCGTTTGACTTTGATTTTTGATATTTAAATTTCGTTGGGGTCATTGCTTTGGTAAATTCTGGTGTGTTTTTTTCCATTGGGTTTATTTTCGTGTTTTTTGGGTGTCCATCATTATAGACTCCTGGTTCCTAGCATTTTAAGAATTGGAAGGAAGCTTGAATTAATAGTTTTTAATGTCTTGGGTTACGATAAGTAACAAAAACACAGGTTATGGCTTTAAATTACATTGTGGTATGATTTTAAAACAGTTCAATTGTGATAGTCATGTAGCTTTTATCTATTTTAAAATTTAAATTTATAAAGGATTATGTTTATCCTTTCTAATTATTTACTGAATAATTTTGTCTTCTGGGTCACACACTCCAAAACTGGGCAGTGACAATAGTCAACAGTTTCTTAATTTATAAAGTTATTGTCAGGACAAAAGCCTAAACAAATAAACAAACCGTTAATAAATTAGAAACTTTTCTGAATTTTGTGATCACTTAATGAATTTATGATTTAACCTCTTTTTAGCTATCTCAAAAATGACCAGAAAATTGTTTCTCCTCACAAGTTTTAACAAGATTGGATAAAATGGCATGCATTAACTTTAGGTGCCTTTCAACCTAAATGCCAGTTGTATTAAGGGTCTGAATGATGGGGCACCTGGGTGGCTCAGTTGTTAAGCATCTGCCTTTGGCTCATGTCATGATCCCAGAGCCCCAAAATTGAGCCCTGCATTTGGCTCCCTGCTCAGTGGGGAGCCTGCTTCACCCTGTCTCACTTCCCCTGCTTGTGTTCCCTCTCTGGCTCTGTTTCTCTCTATCAAATAAATAAAACCTTAAAAAAAAAAAAAGGGTCTGAATGCAAAGTCAAAATGATTGCACTTTAGAACGCATGCATGTCTGAGCGGTGGGGTTTTGCTGACTTTGCTCTCCTGATGTTTCAGCGGACACCCCATGGTTTTCTGCCGAGCATGAGACTTGAAGCGGTGGACAGACGGAACCCCAGGCTCATTCGCGTGGCTACAGTCATTGACGTGGATGACCAGCGGGTAAAGGTATGTGCTTCTGAGCAGTGCTCTGCTGTCCTGGCACACCCCCGCCCCTCCTGGGAGGCTCTGATTTCTTGGCACAGTGGGAGGAGCAGAGTTGCCCCGACACCATTCCTAGTCCCAGCTCCTGGGCACAGAGAGCACCAGCTGATGCGCACCTGATGAGGGTTAGGGGAGGATGTCTAGATTAGACACAGCTGATTTTGACAGGGATTCTAACACGTTCCTTGCTGTGTAGACTTTATATATTCTTTTCTTTTTTCTTTTTTACAGCTTCCTTTTATTGCTATTATCCACTTTTTAAAAAATTGTCATTAAACACCTTAACAAGAACAATCAAGTCTTTGTTTTTTACCATTCTTGTTAATCAAAGAGAAATGAACAAAAGCACTTTAGTCACTGTAGCTAAAACAAAAATTTAGATTTTGAGGTAGATACCCGGGGAACAGATTTCTATACTGTCCTTGTTGTGAAATCTATATTTTAAAATGCACATGTCTTCAAAATGAAATTTTCTTAAAATGAAAGCTTTTCCATTTTTTAATAGAGAGCTAAATGTGTTCAGTAAATCTACAGAATATGACAGTTCAAAATTATTTTCTACCCAAACACAGTTTTTTCATATTAATAAAATTCAAGTCAACTACTTTTAATAGGTACCATCAAGAAAGAGGCATTTAAGTTTGATATACAGTTTGCTATGATTAAAATAAATCTTGTTTGCTTTATGCTGATTGGAAACAATTTGTTTCATCCCATAAAGAGTAATCAGTACATACATTTTAGTAAAATTTAGAGATGAGTATTTCACCATTGATTATCAGGAATTAATATCTTATTCTTCTGACAAATGAAAATAATTATCCTGAGCACTATTCAGGACTAATATATTACAGTATTTTCTCCCACATATCTTGTTTTTAATGTTTTATTTTATATTGAATGTAAGCATATTGCTTAAATTCTTATTTTTGGCTCTTTGTTACTTACTCTTATAGCACTTACTCTAGGAATGACTCTTGAATATCATAATTACTTTATAAGTTCAGGAATTTTTAAAAAGATTTTACTTATCTATTTGAAAGGGAGAGTAAGAAAGAGAAAGAGTACAAGAGAGGAAAGGGAGACCAAAAGGGAAAGGATCCCAAGCAGACCCCATGCTGAGTGTGGAGCCCCACAGGGGGCTTGATCCTACAACCCCAAGGTCATGCATGACCTGAGCTGAGACCAAGAGTTGGAAGCTGAACTGACTCAGCCACCTACACACCCCAAAATTCAGGAATATTTTGTTATTGAAATTGAGCCTCAGGTTTTTTCCTCTGAATTCTTGTTTAACTTTCATTATAAAATCATTGCATTTATAGGAAAAATTGAATCTTAATAATACATCAAATCTTAGAATATTAATTGACATTATTTTCTTGTGATTCATAAGATACATATTGTGTTATCTTTTGGATGTATTTGCCACCTTATTTATGTGAATATGTTGGGTTAACACATTACCTTAAAATATTTGAAACTTTAGTTCCTAAAACGAATTTACTATATTTCTTATTTACCATCTAAACATTGATCCTTTCAAATCCCTGAGAATTTAGCTGGTCCTTCCAAAGAAATATTACATTTATCTTCTCCTTATTCTTTCTTTTTCATGGTAATTGCCTTGTCCTTTACTATAGGAAAGAGTTGAAAAGTACTTGGTCTCTCTGACAGGATTAGAACCTTAAGTGTTATCTCTGTGGTTGTGAGTACAATGGAAATTCCGTTAGGATTTTTACAACTAAATTAAGATGTGTTTATGCAGCTGACGCTCTCTACCTTGTGAAATGTGCTTTATAAAATGTGAAATGAATTGCTTCCACATACCATTTAGTCCGTCAGAATGGTATGAGTCCTGGAATAGATATAAATGTCTTAGGGGTTGTGGCTCACTGTTGCTCTCAACAAACAGCCTCTGCCCTCTTGCAGCCCATTCCTGGGATGGACCCTTCTGCCATGAACCCTGCATTCTGCACCCACCCCTAGGCAAGCCTGCAGTTGGCTACATGCTTGTCCTGTCCCATGAGGTATAGGCAGAAAGATTATGGGCTGGCCATTTTCCACATAGAAACAAATCATGGAGAAGATGCAGAAGCTAGGCTTCCAATTCCATTCACCAGTGTTGGAGAGGAGAAAAAGGCACTGGAAATGAGGGTCTGATGTTTTTCTCCGAATTCCTGTTTAAGGAAGTTGAAGGCTGTGAATGGGAATATCTCTGCAACTGAGAATGCAGTTGACACTTCCCCGACCTCCTCATTGTCCAGCACATTCCTCTGTTGGTTTACTGATGTGCTCACCATATTCTTCTATAGCTTTCTCTTATTATTATTTTTTATTTTTTATTATAATTTCCTCTTTTAAAGTCTGTATCCTTCCTAAGACTTCCTAAAGCTTCCTAAGACTGTTTTTTGTCATTGGTATTGGCACATAATTGTTGCTTAATATATATGTGAATGAATGGGGATTGAGTGAGTGAAGGAGCAAGTGGCACTGCATATACTCTGGCATCTCGGTACTTGAGTGTGTGAAATAACTGTAGCAGTCAGTTATTCTTTTGTAGTAGTCAAAGTACTCTTTCCTCATTCTTCATTCCTCTCCAAATTACTCTTCCATTGGAAATCCAGTTCAGCATAATATACTGGAAAGTGACATAGGATGCACAGATCTGGGTTGGAATTTCAGCTCTGACTTCACTGTGTTATTAACTTAGTGGTTATTCAGTATATTTGAACTTTCCTTTATCTGTAAGGTGATGCGGTTAATAATGCCTACCTCGTCGGCTGCTTGTGGTAATGTATGATGAACACCCGAAAATGTGCCTGCGTCTACGCTTCAGTTTGCTGCTGTTATCAGCCAGTGCAGATTCCGGTGCTGCTCTCCTTGGGTGTCTTTATCGCCCGTGTTAAGGAAGAGGCCCCATCAAAGTAGTTATCATCAGTAGATGGGGAAGGAACAAGTCCACACGCCCTGTTGAGTTTGACTGGAGCTCCCCTGCGAGGGCTCATGTGTGCATGTGGGATTGTGCTGCAGCCCCTTGTCTGACTTTTGAGAGTAGAGTCAGCCTGTTGAACCAAAAGAACAGTACCAATGCTGATGATAATGATAATAGCAGTTTGTATCAGACGACACTCTTTTTTTTTTTTTAAGATTTTATTTATTTATTTGACAGAGAGAAACACAGCCAGAGAGGGAACGCAAGCAGGGGGAGTGAGAGAGGGAGAAGCAGGCTTCCCGCCGAGCAGGGAGCCCGATGTGGGACTCGATCCCGGGTCTCCGGGATCATGACCTGAGCCGAAGGCAGTCGCTTAACCAACTGAGCCACCCAGGCGCCCCCAGACGACACTCTTGTAAGGGCTTCCTGTCCCTTCGGGTATCCTTACAGCAACTGTGGGACACGAGGTGCAGTTAGCAGACTCATTTTGGAGATGAGGAAACTGAAGGCCAAGGAAGTTAAGTGATGGGTCCAGGGTCACAAACTAGAATGTGGGGACTGGGCTTACACCCCAGCTTTTACATAGAAGTTTTCAACTGTAAAGCTTATGATCTTCCTACTCCTTCTCCTCTTTGGTTCTTCTTGTTATCATAAATATCCCACTTCATGATGGGAGAGTGAATGTGGAGGGTGGAGACCAAGTTAAATCCTCACCCACCCTACGTTGTCTTTTGTTGGCCCACATCACCGGTCTTCCTGGGAGCTTTGTGTGGTGCTGCTGGCACCCCCTGAAAGAGCGCAGTAGATCCAGAAGACTAACTTTTTTTCCTTTCTGCTCCTCCCCAGATTGCCCTTGTGTGCTTGATTAATTCTATTTTTAAAACAGCTTTTTCGAGATATAATTCACACACCATAAAATTCACTGGTTTTGAGTGTATTCCCAGAGCTGTGCAACCATTGTCTAAGTTTAGAACCTTGTCATCCCCCTAGAAAGAAAGTTCATACCCGCTAGCAGTGACTCCTCAGTCTACACTTCTCCCAGCCCCTGGCAATCAGTAGTCAACTTTCTGTCTCTATGGATTTGCCTATTCTGAACACGTCCTATAAATGGAATCACGTAATATATTATCTTACCTGGCTTCTTTCACTTAGCATAAAGTTTGAGGGTTCATCCATCTTGTAAGCATGTATCAATACTTCATTATTTTTTATTTCTGAATAGTATTCTGTGGTATGGATCTACCACATCTTACTAATCCATTCGTCATTGATAGATATTTGATAGTCATTTCCATTTTTTGATTATTTTGAATAATGCTGCTGTGAACATTTGTATGTGTTTTTGTGTGGACATGTTTTCCTTTCTCTTGGATATATCTCTAGGAGTAGATTGGCTGAGTCATATGGTAATTCTTTGTTTGACATAAAATGTTTTCCATAGTGACTGTCCCATTTTACATTCTCACCAGCAGTATATGAAGGTTTTACTTTCTCTACATCTTTACCAACATTTGTTATTGTATGTTTTTGTTTATTTTTTTTTAATTTTAGCTAACCTAGTGGACCTTTGTGTATATATAGGAACATTCTGAATTATTACAGTTGACCTGTGACCACTAATAATACATTGACCAAAAGGAGTGAGATCCAGTGACTTCCTAGTGTTTGCAGTGGTGGAAGTAATAACAGTAGTAGGTGTGGTGTCAGGCTCCGCAGGCCCAGGAGTATTACCAGGAGAAGACCCCGTTACTGCATATGGACTGTGCCAGATATTTAGCTAAGTATGTGACATATTATACCTTTGTCTCCACAACAACTCTTTTTTAAGCTTATATTTTTATTGAGGTTTGACATGTGACCCTGTATTAGTTTCAAGTGTACAGTATAGTGATTCCCTGTTTGTTCACACCGTGAAAGGATCACTGTGGTGAGTCTAGTTACACAAAACTCTACACGTACATGTTGTTTCTTCTTTACAGTTGGCATGGAGACTAAGTAATTTGAGCCAGGTTTCCCAGTCAGGGGAGGAAGAACTGGGTGCAAACGTAGGTGTTTCTAGCTCCAAAGCCAATGCTCTCATTTCAGGTATCCCCACATAGCTGTGATAAGCCATGGGAACTAGAGGCCATCAGTTGTCGGTGTTGGTGGGACGGAGCAGTAGCAGCCTGATTCAAGATACTGTCTGCTCTTGCTCTCTGAAGTCCACTGGTACTAGTCAAGCCAGGTATTCTGATTTTCATACTGCTGGTCATGTATGGTTCACTGGTAGCTGAGTTACGAAGCTTCTCCTTCCTTGGCAGGGTTTTCAGTTGCTGTTTCCCCTTGTGTTGATTACTGTGCTTATTAATTACCATGGTTACGCTAATAAATATTTATGATGTACTCAGTGTGTATCATGTTCAATTTATAGCCAGCTATTATGTTTAATAACTATTCTTTTGTTTGGTTGCACAGTGTACTCTGTTATATCTGAAAGCCCATTACTGTCACCTTATCAGGAAATGCACATTAAATTACAATAGATGGATGGAAGCTTTTAGGAAGTTTAGCCTTTATTTGGGGGAAAAAACACGTTCTTCTACAAATAAATGTAAAGGGAGGACTTAAAACAGAGAAATATTTGATAAATATTTGCCCTGTGGGAACCACAGCTAAGCTGTGAAATGAATTATAAATGAATTCCAAATAGATGCTTTAGGAAGTTCTCCTGAATCATTAATAAATTGAGTGTCTTCTGCAAGTCTTTTCATATTTAAAGCATTAACTGGATGTATTTGTGGCATTTCTAAATGAAATAAGAGCATCATGACCAAGAGAAATTGTCATGGTAAGCTGTCTACTTGTGTGACTAGAAACTATTTTGAATTTTCGGTCAGGCCAATAAGTTCAAAGCTTTTGTTCAAAAAAACCTGCTGGTGGATTAGTGCAAAGCAAAAGTCCAAATACAAGTCAGTGAATGTTCATTTTAATTAAGGGTTTCCTGTGCTTTGAGAAAGTTGCTTGACCCCTATGAGTCCTAGTTTAATTATCTGTCAAAAAGGGAGCAGAATTGGAATATATCATCTCTCTTTCCACTGTCTCTAGCTGGGATGCATTTTTGAAAATGGTTTTGAAATATGAGGACAGAACAAGATACTAATGTTAAAAATGACTATCCTTTGAGATAAACTTCTAATTAATGCCCATTACAGTGCCACAGTGATTGATGACTGTCTTCATTTGGGAAGGAGACTGGGACAAATTTCAAAAATATTATGACCAATTAATGAAAAGATACTTTTTAAAATAGTGGGTGAGACTATAAATTAGTGTCAAGCCTGATTTCCAGAAAGGTTTAGACAGGTAGAATGTGCCCCCCCCCCATAAAGGTGCGTTAGTGTAATTATAGTAACAGCAAATAGCCTCAATAGTGAAGTGAGTGCTGGCTAACTCAGAACGTGGTGCCCACAGGCTGCTGTTTATGTGCTTCTCCTTCTCCTGTTCTCTGAATCCACATGGCAGCCCTGTAAGGGAGGGACTGGCAGAGAGACAAGCGCACAGAGCTTAAGCCTTTTGCACTAGGCCGCCAAACTACAGCCTGAGCTCTGAACACTCAGGGCAGCATCTTTTCCTATAAAGGGAGAGCAAGTAACTATTTCAGCCTTTATGGGCCTTGTGGTCTCTGCTGCAGCTGCTCTGTTCTGTGGTTTAGCGCAAAAAGTAGTCACAAACAATAAATAAGTGGA
>PITA01031454.1:0-15216 GCA_004023965.1 Spilogale gracilis
TTTTTTTTTTAAAGATTTTATTTATTTATTTGACAGAGAGAAACACAGCGAGAGAGGGAACACAAGCAGGGGGAGTGAGAGAGGGAGAAGCAGGCTTCCCGCCGAGCAGGGAGCCCGATGTGGGGCTCGATCCCGGGTCTCCGGGATCATGACCTGAGCCGAAGGCAGTCGCTCAACCAACTGAGCCACCCAGGCGCCCCATGAGCTATGCAATTTTTAAGCTGATTATCTACCATCTGTCTTCTTCAGTTTCTTTATCCATACAGTGAGGTAATAGTAAATATTCTTTTTTAAATAAAATTTTTATTTATTTATTTATTTATTTATTTATTTATTTATTTATTTATGGAGCCAGGTGGGGGGAGAGGCAGAGGGAGAAGGAGACACAGAATCTTCAGCAGAGTCTGCACTAAGCATGGAGCCCAATGCAAGTGTCCATCCCACCTCCTGAGATCATGACCTGAACCCAAGTCAAGAGCTGGTCACTTAACTGACTAAGCCACCCAACTGCTCCCAGTAAATATTATTTTTTTTAAATTAATTAGTTAATTAATTATTATTTTTATTTTAAAAATATTTTATTTATTTGACAGAGAAAAACACAGCTAGAGAGGGGACACAAGGAGGGGGAGTGAGAGAGGGAGAAGCAGGCTTCCTGCCGAGCAGGGAGCCTGATTCGGGGCTGGATCCTGGGACTCAGGGATCACAACCTGACCCAAAGGCAGATGCTTAATGACTAAGCCACCTAGGTGCCCCTCCTAGCAAACATTCTTTATAGTATTCTTGTAGAGAATTAAATGAGCTCATAAATGCATGGATAGAATGGTGTGATATTTTTAATAATAAGAAAAAGAGGCGAGAAAGAATAGAATTTAAATCATTCCTGCTTGTTTCACATGTAACTGTAAGAATGTTCAGAGAATAAACATAGAGATCACAGAGGGGAGAAGCTATTAAGGAAATAACACAAAAGTATTCTCCAGAACTAAGGCTTTCACATTGAAATAGCTCACTGAATATTTACATATGAGTTAGAAAAAATGAAATGAAAACAGCAGTACATCATTGTGAAATTTCTCCAGAACATAAGGAAAAAAGAGAAGAGATTCTGAAACATTTTAGAAGAGAAAAACAGATCTACAACGTATTAGACTTTTTAATTTTAGCCCTGGAAACTGAAAGACAAAGGACAGTTATTCACAACGTAGAATTCCATATCCAGAGAAATTAATACAATTGCAACAGCAGGATACAGGCATTTAAAACATGTAAGGAATAAAAAATATCCTTCTTTTTATCCTAGGAGTATATCCTGGAGGCTTGCTATAAGATGAGAGAAAAAAAAAAGAAAAAAATAAAAAAAAGAAGAAAGAAAAGAGGGACCCGGAAAGGAAGGGCTTGAACATATGGCAAAGGAAAAGTCATGATGAAATGGATATTCTTAAATATGTGTCATTCACACATTCATGTATTAAAGAATATATAAATTTTAGATATTGACAGGTTTTGTCAAATTGGTCACCAACAAGGCAAGACTTTCTGACTTTTACCATTTGATAGAGTAAAAGAGTACCCTACTTCACTTCTGGTTTGTATTTCTACTTCTCTTCCTGTGAAGCCAGAGGTTAAACATATCTTGATGTGGTTATGGCCATTTATGAGGTGAAGGGCCTCCTACAGTCTTTCAGCCTCCACATGGGAAAGAGTGAGAAGGTGGGTGCGATACGTAACCAGAGACGATGAAAGATGTCTGGGCAGAGAGACAACAGGGAAAGCAGATATTTCCATGGTTCTGTCTTGTTTTTTTCATTTTATCTTTTGTGTAGTAACTTGTTCTTCTTTCATATATACAGTATCTTTATTTATTTTTAAAATAAATTATATATTGGGGGTGCCTATGTAGGTCAGTTGGTTAAGGGTCCGACTCTTGATTTTAGTTCAGGTCATGATCTCAGGGTCCTGGGAGGTTAAGCATATTTTCATATGGTTAAGGCCATTGATGTTTCCTTTTCTGAAAAATGTCTGTTCAAATATGTTGAACATTGAGTGTTTTTATTCAGTCCAAGCAACATATCCTGTAATGTACCAAGTATTAAGACAGTCTTGGAAACACTTTGGAGGATGGTTAGGTTGGGATCAGTAAATAATGAAACCACTCGGTGGTAAATGAGGTAAAACAGAAGGTGTTGTTTAGAATGATATTTATCTCCAATATTATATTCTAATTATTATGGCTCTGTAGTCATATCACTTTATTTGAAGCAGTTAATTTTTATCTGGTTTATTTCCTTGGGTAAAAATCTTCAGTTCATATCTCTTCTGAAATGTGTGAAGTTCACAGTAGAAGACCTCTCTCCAGCCTTTGTGACTCCAGCCTTCTCACTCCCCCTCCCCCTACCCATTGCCCTCTACTTTGCCCCCATCCCCATGTGCCAGGTTGTGTCCCACCTTGGAGCTTGTCTTCATACTTTATTTATTTATTTATTTTTAAAAGATTTTATTTATTTGACAGAGAGGAACACAGCCAGAGAGGGAACACAAGCAGGGGGAGTGAGAGAGGGAGAAGCAGGCTTCCTGCCGAGCAGGGAGCCCGATGTGGGACTTGATCCCGGGTCTCCGGGATCATGCCCTGAGCCAAAGGCAGTTGCTTAACCAACTGAGCCACCCAGGCATCCCATTGTCTTCATACTTTAAACTCCAATTTCATTTGTTGTAACCTCTTATCTCTGCCTCAGTAGCCTCCTTATCTTGAAGACTGAACATAAATTTCAGCTCTTCCAGAATGTTTCTTCTCTCTTCCCAAGCCAAAATTAGATAAGCCTTTTGCATAATAATTTCCCAAAAATGATGTGCACCTGTCTCTCATGTATTACTCCTACATGATGGAATTTGACAGCACTATTATGGAATCAGACAAATCCCAAGGCTGCCATTTGCTATATTTGAGTTATCTATATTCTTAAGCAAGCTACTTAATTTTTCTGAGCAACAGTTTCTTCAATTTTCAACAAAGCTAATAATAATAATAACACCGACATTATAGAGTTAGAGGAAGTATAAAATGCAGTATGGTACCCATACCTGACACATAGGAAACACATACATTGTTCAGTCCTACCTCAAACCAGGTCAAGGGGCTTTTCCATGACCACTTTCATGGTCCACTGCTTGGTTATTAAGTGATCCATCCTTTTAAATTTATTTTGTTGTGGTTTGGCATGGTAGTGTTGGACCATTAAAAGGGAAATGGCAGCATGTTGCTCAGCCAAACTTAGGGTCACTTACTGGTAGCAACTGATGATGGGGCTTCACCGAACAAGCTCCTAGAAGAACAGTTCCTCAGCTGTTCTGTAGGTTTTGGCTTCTGCTCAGCTGCCAGGTGTTGAATATGAATGGTGTTCCAAGATTCTTATACTGACCACTCTACTTTCCTTGTCTCCCTGTCCAGACCTCTTATGTCTGTCTTTCTGTTTACATATCACATCCACCTTCTCACTCTTTCCTACATGGAGACTGAAAGACTGTTGGAAGCCCTTTCCCTTTTCTATTCTCTTTGTAATGTATTGAGGTAGTAGATCTATTGATCCACTCCCCTTACTAACCTTCATTTTTTATTCCCTGGAGTCTAGTTGATAACAAACAACAATAAAAAACTACTTACAAAAAGAACGAAACAATAGAAAGTGGGTTCTGAATTCTCCCTGACACAGTGTGGATGGGAATGTTGGAGAAATGATTAGTATTTCAGGATAATGTATCTCACTGTGCACACTCAAACTGAGTGTGATTTTAAATTTTATTTATTAGAAATATCTGCTTATTGATCCATATCTCCCCTAGAACATAACCTACCTGAGGGCAGTGACTGTGTCTATGACATTTGGGCTTGTTTGTTTGTTTGTTTATTTATTTATTTATTTATTTATTTATTTATTCATGAGAAACACACACACACACACAGAGACAGGCAGAGATAGAAAGAGAAGCAGGCTCCCCAAGGAGCAGGGAGCCTGATGTGGGACTCGATCCCAGGACCCCAGGGTGGTGACCTGAGCCAAAGGCAGATGATCAACCATCTGAGCAACCAGGTGCCCAACAGTTTTGCTTTCTTATATTCACAGTTCCTGGCACTGTTGATTGAATATTCTCCCAAATACTCTAAATGACACTTGAAATAAGAAGTTTGATGCCCTACCAGCCTTAACATTTTCTTGTTCACTTATGGTTACTTACTGTAAAAATATACTGAAGGGATGTAAGTTTGAGGACATGAACATAGCTATCTAAGGTAGCATGATTTTGGTATAATTCTTTCCTTTCAATTTAGAAATTCAGTTGCAACAGTTCCCAGGATCAGTATTGAATGTTCATGTTACAAAGTCCAATAATATGCATATGGAGCTCTATGCTCTAGGAAAGCGCTTCTTTATAATGTGCATAGAAGTTGCCCAGAAGTCTTGTTAAAGGCTAGATTCTGATCCAGTGGGCCTTAGATTCTATGTCCCTACGAAGCTTTCAGGTCATCTAATCCTTTTAGTTCACAGACTGTACTTTGAAAAGTACTTATAGGCTCTAGATAAAACAAACAAATGCCATATGGAATATCAAAATAAGGCAAAAATGATTGCAGATTCTATTATATGGTGTCAGTATATCATCAAAGAATAAAGAAAAAAACCCAGTAAAAGTAGGAATCATAATGACAGGCAAATAACATCATAAAGTGTTCAATAACATTTCCTGAAATTATACACAAATAAAAATCACAACAAAAGCAATCCTTCTCCCTCTTAGCAATGATCAGTTGCAGAGTAACTTTATTTTTTGCTGATTGTTGAAATACCTGCTGATTTTTAATTTCTTCAGGTGTTACAATAAAATTTGTTTAATTTAAGCTTATTTTTTAAAGGTTTTATTAATTTATTTATTTGACAGAAAGAGAGAGAGACAGCGAAAGAGAGAACACAAGCAGAGGGAGTGAGAGAGGGAGAAGCAGGCTTCCCACCAAGAGGGGAGCCCGATGCAGGGCTGGAACCCGGGACCCTGAGATCATGACCTGAGCTTAAGGCAGATGCTTAACAACTGAGCCACTCAGGGACCCCTTAAGCTTATTTGTTAATGTAAGTGTTGACAAATGTGCATTTAGTTTTTATAGAAATTCTACTTTTTTACAAATGGCAACTATAAAATTATAGTGATGAAATATTAAGTTCTGAAACTACCATCTAGATTTATTCTTAATTGTATTAATGAGAAAAAGCCATATCTGTAGTTTGTAAAACAGGATTTAATTTTTAGTTCTAGGGAAAATCTTCTCATAGAAAAGTTTATATTAAGAAAATTCAATATATCCAATATCAGGTGCAAAAATGTATCAGTTAATGCTCAAAGTATTCTGTAAATAGCCAATGATTTTTGTTATGCCATGCCATGATTTTTGTGTGCACTATGCTTTGGTGAAATTAGAATATGTTTGCTAGACAATAAACTGGCATTTTGTTTTGTACTGGGAAATAGCTGTGGACAAATAATTGAGCCTTTTGCTGCTTAAATTTTGAATTAATTTAATGGGAATTAAGAAAACTTAATAAGCTTAAATCTCTTGTAGAAGTTGTTCAACAGATCATGAAACAAATGTCTCCTCTGATGTAAAAAGATAATTTCCAATAATGTTTAATGAATTGAAAAAAAATTATACTGTTTTCTGCAGCAAGGATTCTGCTAAATTTGTAGGCATACATGCTTGTTACTTGCCCTCAGCATTTCCCACATCTGTTCCTTTTCACTGATTCCTATCTCAAAAAAGCAGCAGAAGGTTTGCTTGATTACACATGTGTACTTGCCACTTGAGAGCACATGCACACACACACACACACACACACACACACACACACACCATCACTAAAAGGTTACTATTTTAGATGCAAATTAATTGAATAAATTTAGGTCAAAGATACATGGCTTTAAACAGATTATATCTATTGCTTCAAGTTCCAATAATTAACATTATTTTCTAAATAGTTTTATCAGTGGGAAAGTTTTGGGATAATTTTTACTGTTTATCTCTTTATTACTTTTTATTTTATCTTCCTTGTTGACTATCACATTTAAGTGCACACTCTCCATTTGCAGGTCTCAATTTTCTGAAGAACTTCACTCATCCAAAAGAGAATCGGAGACTTGAGGCTGAAGAATAGCTATTAGTTTTTCCTCAAGTCTTGGAAGAGCAAAAACGCAAGTCTTAATGCCATGTGATTTACTTGTCAGAAAGTCCCCTTAGGAGTGACATCAGCATCATGCTAGCATACTTCATTCCCTTTGACTATCTCCTTCAATCTACCACCACTAGGCCATCCATGACCCAACAAAGGTGTCTCTGCATAGCATGCCAGAGCCACACGTCTGTGCATCTGAGGGTGGGCAAATTAGACTTCATGGATGTGGTGAAACTGGGGGGGCAGGGATGGAACCCATAGAACAGTGGCACTGATGGTGCCAGTGACCCCAGTGATTCAAGGGACAGTAGTGTCTTCGGGACCCTGACAGTCTTGGTGCCAATAGCCATGATGCCTACAGCCCCAGCGACCCTGGTGCCCCCGACAGGGGTGGCTATGCCCCAGACCCCAGTGACTGCATGGATCCTGCAGCTGGTGCCCAAGACCCTGGCAGCTTCAGGAGCAGTGCCTGTGAACTTGCTGCCTGAGACTACAGAGAACAACTAAAATATTTGTAAAAATTGCAAGAAAGTATGATTCTATATTTTAATAGACCTCACAAATGCATCTGTAGCAACAGTTCTAAATAATAAATATAGGTCCAAAATTAAGTTCAGTATACTCTGATTAAGAAGATAGAGTGGTTAAAAAGTGGTAATAATTTAGAAATAAAAACAGGATGCTAGTTATTTCAGATATCAAAGATTATCATCTAGAACAAAGTCTGCCCTAGCAACATCATACTAATCAAAGGATCCTATGCTGTGATGACTATAGGATAAGAAAACCTATAGTTACATAAGCTGTAGTCCTTAGTTGCCCATAGTCTAGTGGGACTTGAGAAAAATAATAGTGTGGCAACTACAACTATAAGTGCATACCGAATTTGGTATTATCATAGAAGAGGGAATGATCAAATCAGCAGGGAGTTAGGAGGATTTCATAGAAGAGATATTAAACTGGGTCTTAAAGGAGTCATAGACACTCACCAGGGAAGATAGAAATATAAAACAGATGTTTTAATAATAGTTTATATACATTTCCCCTATTGATTTCCTTTCTGCATTTAATCAATTATCTATTACCCCAGGAATAATAAGTCCTGGTAAAACAGAAGGAAGTAGAACAGAGATTATCCTATAAATGGTAGTTCATGCATGCATACTACCTATTCAAATATCCATCCATCCAACCATCCATCCATCCATCCATCCATCCATCCATCCATCCATTATCATTGGGTGTCTACTTAGGAAGGAGGATTACCACTCCCAGTTCAATTTGGTTGGTGTTGTTCAGGTGTGTAGTTGGGAGTAAAAGCTGATAAGGCAACATTGCTTGAGAAAGCTGGAATACAACCAAGATGAGTCAAAATCTGAAGGTCCCACATGAAGGATTATGTATTTAATACAAAGATATGTTCATTCTACCACACATGCTATGGTCTGCATGCTTGTGTCCCTTGCAAATTTTTATGTTGGAACCTAATGCCCAATGTGATGGTCTTAGGAGTTGGTGTCTTTGGGAGGTGCTGCAGCCATGGGAGTAGAACTCTTGTGAAATGGACTAGTGCTCTTATAAAAGAGAACCTGCAGAGTTTTACCTGCAGAGGTAACCTTCCTCCTTACACCATGTGAAGACACAACAAGAAGTCAGTAGTCTGAAACTCTAAAGAGGACCTTCACTGCAACCTGATCATTCTGTCAATCTACTTTCACATTTTCAGCCTCCAGAACTGGAGATATAAATTTGTTTTGCCTAAGCCACCAAGTCTGTGGTATTCTGTTATAGCAGCCTGGATAGACTAGGACACCATACTATTGTCCTTCACATGATAGCTACATCAGTACCTGTAGCTTACCGGTAATGAGAGCTGAGACTCTTTAATGACTTTATTTTGCCACCATGAAAGGTTTTCCTGTGCTATCCATTGGTCATTTCTTGTAATATTCTCTCCCCCCACCCTGTATTCTGAGTCTTTGCCAAATCCCAACTGAGGAAAACTAAAACCTCTTTTGAGAGATCTAAACCATTCACTAATCACCCTAGACTAGAAAATGGGGCTTCTATCAACCTAGAAGTGAGGGTGGCAATATAAATAGGATAGCTCCCAGCAACTGTATGATGTAAAAATTCTGTAAAAATTTTACAAAAATATCAAGAAGCCTTCAGTGCCCACCCTCCTCCCATCATCCTTTTAGTGAATGTTCCTCTGGGCTCCTATAATAATTTTTATATGACCTTATTAAAAATTTATCACTTTCTATCATGCCTGTTGATTTATATATTTGAATTTCTCCCAAATACCAAACTTTTTTTGCAGAAAAGCATGTCTTACCTGACTTTGGATCCTCAGAATCTAGAAGCTGGGCACAGAATTGGCTGTAAACACCCAACCTTTGAATAACAAAGGCATGAGCAAGGATACCAGATACAAAGGCAGGCACACAGTGCAATAGCCACAGACCTGCACTATGGGCATTCGCTGGGAAGGAGGTATTGAGTGGGACAATGGTGGGAAATGATCAGAGAAAAAAATCAGGGGCTAGGGCACAACACATCTTTTGTAACACAGTGAAGAGTTTGGGCTTTATTTGGCAAGAAATCATAAAGTGCTTTGAACCTGCAAGTGATGTGTAGGTGTCTGCATTTTGAAAGCTAACTGGCTGCACTGCTGATGATGGGTTATGGTGAGGTGAGCCCAAAGCATAAGAGGCGGTCAGAGCCTGAGCCGAAGCAGTGATGGTGGAAAGGGATAGGAGGCAATATGCCAGAGCAGACAGCTTGGTGTCACCCGTGGCAGGGCCATGGACCCATCTGCGGAGCTGACAGCTCAGGGGACCCAACGGTGCTGGAACCAGTGCACACTTTTTTTTTTTTTTAAGATTTTATTTATTTGACAGCGAGAAACACAGCTCGAGAGGGAACACAAGCAGGGGGAATGAGAGAGGGAGAAGCAGGCTTCCCGCCGAGCAGGGAGCCCGATATGGGGCTCGATCCCGGGTCTCCGGGATCATGACCTAAGCTGAAAGCAGTCACTTAAACAACTGAGCCACCCTGGTGCCACCCACACTTCTTTTTACCGTATTATAGTGAACTCTCAGTATTGTCATGGCCCCCACCCTAGCTAAACACTCCGAGATAAACACAACCCTCAAATCTGGCTTCCTTCCTTCCTTCCTTCCTTCCTTCCTTCCTTCCTTCCTTCCTTCCTTCCTTCCTTTCTTCCTTGTCTCTTTCTTTCTTTCTTTCTTTCTTTCTTTCTTTCTTTCTTTCTTTCTTTCTTTCTTTCTTTCTTTCTTCTTTCTTTCTTTCTTTCATTCTAAGTAGGCTGCCCTGCCCTGGCATAACTCTGGGAGAAATTAAGGAGGCCACTGGGCAGCTGAGCCCACTTACATGGGTTTAAGTTTACTTGTGTATAACATTTGCACTGTTGTTGCTTGTTTAATAGATAAAATGAAATGACAGCAAATTTAAACTTTCTCAGTGGACAGTCTCCCCAGTCTCTGTGGATTGACTGGCAGAGCTCACTAGTGAGTAATGGTGCAAAAGTGGTGAGGACGGAGGAATCGTTAATAATTCCTAGCCCCATGATATAAATGCTTTGTAGCTCCATTAATTGGAATGAAGCAGGAACATAGAAAAAGAAAGAGCTCATTGAAGGATTGGTCATGATGAGTTTTGTTCTTGACATGTAGAGAAAGAGCTTTGAGATATGCAGCGTAAAGCCCTGATCAGTGCAGGCACGATGAAAATTTCACTGTGGACAGTTTGTTTGTTTGAGGGGGTTCCTTGGAGCATTAAATTTTATTTAAATCCTGTAATTCTCAAGAAGATTTCTATATTGCTATCTCTTTGCCCCATTTTCAACTGGAGATTCAAATTAGGTTAACATACTAGCATCACTGTGGTGACTAGCCCTAAAATTTGCTGACTGAAACCTTCTCCAGGGAGGCATGGGAAGAGTGACGGTCACAATTGGAAACAGTATTTGAAGAAAGGACTGTGGGAAAACTTAAGATACAGTTACTAGTATATTAGCTTTGAAGATTTATCATCAGGTTGTCTCTAATAATTCATGGGATGGAGAATTTCTAACAGAAGACTGCATAAGCACATTTCTTTCTAGATCTAAAGAAAAGCTGCAGTTCCTACCCAAAGACTGCTGTTGTAGATTTGTTGCTGAGGAAGATATTTTCAAGCCTTTAAATGCTGGGATAAATAAAGACATGTAACGGTCTTTCTTTTTTGTTTAGACCTGGATCTCATGCCTCTCCAGAAGATAATGGGGAGCTAATGCTACTGAACAAAGATGTTTTCATCAAAGGCCAGACAGGACCCATGGGAATAATAGAACTTCTTAAATCACCTGCAGCAGAGACTAAAGAAACCTACACACAGTGAAAGAACCAGAGTTTCTCATGTTCGGCTGGAACTGCGGCATGTGAATCGGTTTCCATAGTGTGAGATTGTCTCTGTAGGTGATTTAACTCTTTAATGCTTATAATAAAAGTAACTCTCTCTTGCTCTCTGAAATAAATGGATGCAGTCAATTAGAGTTCTGTGATTGCATCTAGAATTAGAAAAATTAGACCCTTTGGTTGGATGCTAGGAAAATCTGGCTGATTCTCCTAGCTCCCACAAGTCGTCAAGGGTAAGTTACATATTTAATGAGATTTTTTTTCCCTTGATAGTCTGTTCTGATGGGCCGATGTCCTGGAAAAAGACCCAGACAATTTAAACTGGACTGAAGAAGCCATTTAGAGACTGCTAAGCCCTGCTCATATTTTAAAAATTTATCATGTATTCCTAGCACCCAAATCATTTGAAAAATAAATACATGTTCAATGAATCCTTACTATATGAAATCAAAT
Organism: Spilogale gracilis; assembly: GCA_004023965.1. Taxonomy (NCBI): domain Eukaryota; kingdom Metazoa; phylum Chordata; class Mammalia; order Carnivora; family Mephitidae; genus Spilogale; species Spilogale gracilis. The sequence goes on from PITA01031454.1 coordinate 11,090, forward strand.
TTACCATACGTTTTATTGTGCTGTTTCCCTAATTATTCTAATTTTTTAAAAAAATGTTTATAGGAAATAGATATTATATGTAAACACACTGAATTTAACTGATATGCTTGGGACAATAAAAATCAGTTCCCTATTGGCAAATGTAGGAGATAAACAGATTTCTCAGATAGTCAAAGAAAAAAACATGTAAAACCAACATATTTTTATACCTAACATTTATTACAGCATCTGACATGTAGTAGCTGGGATGACCAACTTATTTTGGTCTCCACAGGACTTTCTTAGTTTCAACAGAGAAGAAGCTCAAGAGGCTCCTAAGTCCTGAACAAACTGGGGTGGTTGGGCATCCTACATCAGGATGCTTATTGAATGAAGGAATAAATAAAAGAAGAATCAGGCTTCTTAATCTCTAAACCTATTCATCAAATTTCACATAAGTGCATTCTCTCCCTGCGTTTATCACAGGAAGTCAAATCTGAATAAGTGCCACTGCACGTGATCATTTTGAACCTAGGAGCAGCGCTAAGAGGGAGTCAGTGGTTGGTGGGTAAAAGTAAAAGCCAAAGAAGTTCACTAGGAGAATTTAATGTTAAGGGCATTAAGCTAAGATAACCGGACACACTGAGCTCACCAAATCACCAGTGAGGCTGGAAATCCTTTGCAAAGTCTTTCATAAGGCAGAGAACACTGAGAAATTTTGTGTCCAGAATGTTTATGCCTACATCTTGTTGCTCCCCATTCCGCTTCTCTCTGATATATTCTCTCTTCACATATATGAATTTATTAAATTTGGGCTTGTCTTGATATGGAAGCTACATTTTATCTTTAGGAAATTTACATATCTGTTGCTTTATAAATCTTCCTTTTATGATTCACTCATTCCTTTATTCATTCAGCAAATAAGAGTAGAGTTTTTATCGTGTACAAAGCACTGTCTTGGTACTGGGATAGCACAACGAATAAAATAGACAACTATATCTATTCTGATAGATCTTTCTAATGTGGAGAAACACATAACAAAATAAAACTATGTCATAGGTTAGATGGTAAGTGCAAACGAATCAAAAGAATGAATAGGGTATTGGGCAGAAGAGGTCAAGGGTAATCAGCGATGTAATTTTAATTAAATTTATTTATATATTTATTAAAAGATTATATTTATTTATTTGAGAACAAGAGGAGAGAGAGAGAACATGGTTGTGGAGGGCATGGGCAGATGGAGAGGGAGAAACAGACTCCCCAGGACCTTGTGGAGAAGGCAGCCACTTAACTGACTCAGCCATCCACATGTCATTTTAAATAGGGTCATTAAGGAAGCCTATACTGAGAAGAGGGCATGGAATCAAGACCTAAAGAAAGGAGGAAGGCTGGCAAAATCTCAATGGTGTAGTGTGCTCCAGGCAAAGGGAACAGAAAGTGCTGTATTCCTGAACTATGACTTGGACATTTGAGTTCCATTAGTATGTGTGTAAATACTCATGAATAGTCAGTGTCCCCAGAATAGAGTGAGTAAAGTGATGAGTAACAGAAGATGAGATGGGAATTGGTGATGGGGGCATAAGTAGGATGTGAAGAGTGCAATATTCTACTGGGCATTTAAGTCATTCAAAAGATGTTGACTTCTCTGAATAACTCAGGAGCCTTTGATGGAGGTCAATATGAAGATCACTTGTCTAAAGCACATTTTAACAGTATCACTCTGGTTGCTGTGTTGATAACAGGCTGAAGACCACTAGGCAGCATCAGGAAGACCAACCAAGAGGCTATTGTAACAATCCCACCAAAAGAAATTCACTCCTTAGAAAGGAATGGAGACCAGAGAGGTAATGACAGATTTCGATGGTAGGACTTTCAGAATTTGTTGGAGTACTGGAAGTAAAATATAAATAATAAGAAGAGGAAGTGATAACTGCGAGGTCCTTGGCCTGCACAACTGGAAAAAGAGACAGTGTACTAGTCATATGAACCCTCAGTACAACCATGTCCCCATAACTGCGATTTCTACAGTCTGAGTCATTACCTCTTATGTCCATATTGTAATGTTCAGTGGCCAATGTGATTTTTCTTATCTTCAGATTCTTGGAGTAGAGGGGTCACATCAGTATCCAAGAACTTACAGAAGTGACCATATATAATAAGGTTAATTACTGGGGAAAAAATCCACAAAGCCACAGGATTATCACATAATAGGAAACTTTGCTGACTACTGACTTCAGTTACATGTTGTTCTTTATTATATTAGACATATGCTTCTTTTAAGACAGAGTAAAATATTTTCCTATATTCAGCAATCATTTCACACTGGCTTTTAAAAAAAATTTTATGTTTCTAAACACATCCTTAGGATTGTCATTGTGATTTGTTGTGTGTGTGTGTGTGTGTGTGTGTGTGTATGTGTGTGTAATTTCACTCATAAAAATAGTGTTTGTTGAGAAAATTGGCTAACAAAAACAAAAACACCTCTACAGTCTGTTAGAATGTATTCAAAGCTTAGAAAACTTTCTCATTACCTGTAAATTTGACAACATAATTCCTTCCATAGAGAGTTTAGATGTGTATTTTTATTTCTCCCTCATTATTATCCACATAAAGTACATGTTGGATAAATGTCATGACAAATGGCACACTGAAGAGATACTACCCATTAGAATGATAATTAATTGACTAAAGCACTATAGACTTTTTGTAATAATATAGTTTACTTCTGATGATGATCATGCAACCTATTTAGAATTTAAATCTTAAAAGACTCTACATCTCACCTTTATGTAAGATTGTTGACTTTGGTGAAGCTTTCTAGGGAGTCAAAACTTACACAATAAGGCTGAATCTTTTTTTGTCCTGAAAAATGAAAAAAGAATCTCCATTACACTTCTTGTAAATTGAAGTCATTGCCTGCAATGGAAGATAATCATAAATTCAAACTCTTCAGAAAATGAAGTAGAATGATGTATTTTTAAAGGTGTGAGAGCATGTATTGCAGCCTGAGAGAAATCAAAGCATAAACAGATCCTATCTTTCTTAAACTAGTGGCCTAATATTTCTTAGAATGGAATTTAAAGTAGCAATAAAATAAAACATGAAAGACCTATAAACTATGAAACACAGAACACAGAATTGTGAACCCCATTCACATAACTTATTGAAGGAAACTTATAATTCATCTTTCACATATAAATTCATTTTTTTGGGTAAATATACATAGGTATTTCCCTTACTTAACATATTTGCTACAAGTATCTGAAATTATCATTGGTCCATTTGGGCTTCTCTAACACAATACCATATACTGAGTGGCTTATAAATAAACAACATAAATTTATTTATCACAGTTTGGAGGCCTGGACATCCAAGATTGGTGTCTGTGAAGGTATGCTTCCTGGCTTATAGAAGGTGTCTTTATATTACATCCTCATATGATGGAAAGGACAAGGAAGCTCTTTGGGGGTTATTATTAGACCACTTTTAATGAGTAAGACTCCATCATCATGTCCTAGTCACCTCACCAAAGCCTTATCTTATAAAATCATCTCATTGGGGGTTAGGATCCACTTTTATGCAATACCCAGAAGAAATTAGAACCTGTCATTAAATTTGAAGTTAAGAGGTCACTAGAGAAAAAGTTTTTACCTTTGTCTCTAGTTTATCTTTCTTGCTGAGGATAAGCAATCTTTTTTTAAAAAAATATTTTATTATTTATTTATTTCACAGAGAGAGAGAGACACAGTGGAAGAAGGAACACAAATGGGGGGCTGAGAGAGAGAGAGAAGCAGGCTTCCTGCAGAGCAGGGAGCCCAATTCAGGACTCAATCCTGGGACTCTGGCATCATGACCTAAGCCAAAGGCAGATGCTTAATGACGGAGCCACCCAGGTGCCCCATAATTTATTTTTTTAATTTAATTTAACTTAATTTAATTTAATTTAATTTAATTTACTATTTTTAAAAGATTTTATTTATTTACCTGACAGAGGGAAACACAGAGAAGGAACAGAAGCAGAAGTAGTGAGAGGGAGAAGCAGGCTTCCTGCTGATCAGGGAGCCCAATGCAGGGCTCCATCTGGGGACTCTGGGATCATAACCTGAGCAGAAGGCAGATGCTTAATGACTGAGCCACCCCACTCAGGC
>PITA01031455.1:0-15225 GCA_004023965.1 Spilogale gracilis
TGCTCACCCTGGGGCAGACCCCCGCGTGGAAGAGCAGTTGAGACCACAGCACGTAGCCGGCTCCCCTGCACGTGGGGAGTTGATCTCCCACGAAGTCGTGTCTGCCTACAACATCCACTCCCGCATTTCATCCCTCTGGGCCCCAAGATTTAAAAGGATTTTCTCTATCAAAGAGTGCTGCCTTTACCAAGTCATTTCCTAGGAATACATTCGAGTGTCTCTTGCATTTTTGTACGGAAACTCATGTATAGCTGGGGGTCAGAACTTCTGAACAACCCAAGAATAGGGTCCCCATCTTCGGGTGGTCTAATTGTCCCCCAAAACCCAAGATACTTGCCCGTTAAGGCAGCAGGTGGTGAGCAGATGATTTCTGAGGTGTTCATTCACAATCCTGAAAATAGCTTTAGGAGATTGCTAGTCTCAGGGAACCCAGTTTGAGAACCCCTCTTCCCCACTCAGAGAGCCTCTGTATCAGAGTCCTCCCTCTCCTGATGCGGGCAACTTGGCCAGTGTATTGGTGCCTGGGAGAGTAGGGAGGGGGCCTCAGGGAGGGAGCGGGAGCCATGTGCCAGGTGCTGCATCTGTGCCCATTCAGTCTCCAGTCCACACGATTTCCTGAGGTCAGCAATCCTGACCCCATTTCACAGACGTAAAAGCAAAGGCCCAGAGAAGCTGTGTGTTTGTTCAAGATCACGAAGCTAGGAGGAGCCCCATCTAGGCAGGGATTGGGGGTTCCCTAGTCTGTCCATCTTGTCCGGCCAGTTGGCTAAGGAGTTGCGTCCTCCACGCAGCAATACCCCGTGGCAGGTGGAGCTGGCAGGCGTTGGTCTTGTGACTTCAACCTGGTGGTGGCTGATGGCCCAGAAGGCTGATGGCCCTGGACACGGAGAAATGAGGTGGCGCTGGAGGGATGAAGACAGGCCTGAACTGTGGAGGAGGATAGGTGAATGGGGTGAGGGAGTTAGCACTTATGGAAAATGATGATGAAGACAGACATGGGTTCAAATCCTGGCTCAGGCACTTCCGTGCTGTGCGACCTTGGGTGAGTGATGGCACGTCTCTGAGCCGAATTCCCTTGCCTGATAAGTGGAGATGCTGTTACCTCTATCCTGGAACTTTCTGAGGCTTGAGATCGTGCATGTTCCTTGGCCCATGGTAAGAATTTGTGATCTGCCCGCTGTTACTAGCTCTTACTAGTGTCAGCCTCCATGTGCTGTGCATCACACTCCGTATTTTCCATGCATTATGTGGAAAGCATTATTTTTACACTAATTTTAAAGACAAAGAAACTCAGATGCTTGCAGTTTAGGAACTTGCCCCTGGCCATCAGCTAAGCCTAGCGGAGCTGGGATTCAATCCTTGGTCTGGCTCCCATCATCTTTTTCCTTCCCGCTCACCTTTGAGGTTCTGATAGGCTCTTCTTCCCAGGAGACACGCTCCTTTTACTGCATTTGTCTGGGAGCCCAGCACGCCACAAGCTACCCAGTAGATGTAATCTGTTACGAATGCGGTCTGTAATAAATACAGGTAGCCTGTTTATGAGCTGCCATATTTATTATGCCCCTTAATTGCTACAGAGCCAGAGCCAGCTGAAGCCAGATCTTGCCGTGGAGTGCAGCTTTGCCTGGGTGGGCCGAGCAGGGGGCCGCTAGAGCCTGGCCTCCCGCAGACTTCCAGCGTCTTAGTCGGGCCATCTCTTCTCCCCTCCAGTGGCCCATCCAGTTCAAGTCCGATGGAAGGAACCGACAAATCATGAAGCTGCTCCATCATTTTGCAGGGGGAGATGTTGAGGCCAGAGAGAGGAAGTGACTCGCAGGGCAGGAGGCTCAGGCTCTGGACTCCCAGTCCAGTGCTCCTTCTGCCCTTCTCTCTACCTGAAAGCTGCCCCCAGACCAGGTGGAGCACAGAATCTGGAGTGGGTTAAGCGGCATGCTTACAAGCCCTAGGATGTTGGGCAGGTCACTTCATTTCCCTGAGCCTCAGTGTTCTCATCTATACAATGGACTGTGCTTCCAACTTCATGGGGTCATTGAAAGAGTCAGGGCAGGCACTTCATGGAGCTGGCATGTGGCTGTCAAGGAGTCAGTGCTGAAGAAATATTCTTTCCTGTCCTCTTCCCTTTCCAAAGAGTGCCGAGTCTCAGCATACATGTGAAGTTGAGTCAGGCTCGTACCAAAGGCGGGGGTGCGGGGGTCAGAATGCAGCCCCTAGGATTCAGGGCACTGTCCTGGGGTCCCGAGCTCAGGGGCACAGTGACCCAGCGAGGCCCATACACCTGCCGCGTTGGTATGGCCATGGGAAGAGCTGTCCATCCCGCTCTAGGCCAGCTTCTCACTGGCTTCTCACCACGCACCACGATGTAGGCCTTCAATGTCCATTCTTGCAGGTGAGGAAACTGAGGCTCCCAGAATTTGGGTCATTTAGCAAAGACACAGCAGTAGAAAGAGGAAGAGCAGGGACTGGAGCCCAGTGTGTCTGACTCCAGAGCCTGTGCTCAGAGCCACTATGTTTAGATTCAGGTGATACACTGTTTCTAGAAGGCTGGAGGTGGAGGAGGGGCACGGCGGGTCGGTGGGCCCGGACCTGGCCTCCTGGGGAGCTGCTCTGGAGGCAGAGAGCCCGGGCTGAGGGCTGACGGAGGACACCGAGATGACCCGGGTTAAGGATGAGGGCCAAGCTGGTCAAGAACCGGTGGGCACTGGCACAGGCCAGTCGGAAGGCAGGCTGGCTTAGCAGCTGGCTGGCCAGACCCGGGGGTCCCCACTGAATCGCAGCCCTCCCATTGCCCACCAGGAGGATGGGTCCCAGGACAAAGGAAGGAGCAGGTCCCCCTAATCCTGCCTATCAGGAGATCTGGAGAGCAAGGCAGGCGAATGGAGCATCAGGAGTCACATGGGGACTGTGCTCACTCTGGAGGGGACACAGCAGAGAGAGGAAAGGAGGAAGTTGGGAGCCCCCCTGCATGTGTGGATCCCCATGCCCCCCTCTTTCTCACGGCTGGGGATGAGGGGGACACAAAGACTCAGTGCCTGCAAAGCCCTTAGCCTCTCACCAGGCTTCCTGCCCAGGCTGTTGAATTAACGTTGGCTTTGTGGTGGGGTTTTATGCAGCCCAGACCACATACCAGTCCCTGCCGCGTCCCAGGAGGGGGCACAGCTGCCACCTCAGGCCTCCAGGCTGGTGACATAATGCTACACAGTGTGATGGGGGCAGGGGTGGAGATCAGTGGAGGCCTGGGGGCTCCTGGGAAGGCAGGGAGGGGTGGGGGGTGTTGGGGAGGGAGGAGATGCCTTGAGGGATGAACAGGGATTAGGTGGGAAGGGAGGAGGTGGAAAGGCAGTCCCAGCAGAAGGGATCAGCATGAGTGGAGGCACTAAGTGAGCTCTGGGGACTGTCCTTTGATGTTGGCAAGGGGCAGAGGAAGAGAAAAGGTGGCTGGGGGAGTCTCGGAGGCCCTCGCAGTCCACAGTTAGGGGATGGCTGGTCTCCTGCAGAGGCCAGGCGGCTAGCAAGGCCATAATGCATCTGGATTGCCTTGCGGGAAGGCCCCTCTTGGGGGGGCACTGGCTGGAAGGGGAGCTGCTGGAGGTAGGGAGACCAGGCCAGGGCTGAGGTCACATCTGGGGGGAGAGAGGAGGAGGCTAGGAGCAGGACTGAGGCCAGGGGCGCTTGAAAGATCCCTGATAGGAGTGGGTGGTGCCACCAGATTCTAGCTTTGGAGGCAGATGACATTTCATGAACTCAGGCCACAGCTCAGTGAAGGAGAGAAGAGTCACACAGGTGTGTGTGCGTGCACACACACACACACACACACACACACACACACACACACTCCTTTGTTCTTCCAAATTAGACTGCCACTCACCAGCTGCGGCCTTGGACAAGTTGCCTAGCCTCTCCCTGCCTCAGTTTCCTTCTCTAGAAAATGGGGATGATGATTGTACTTATCTCATTGGTTGTCATGAGTTAATATATGTCTCGTGCCAAGGATTGGGTCCTGCCCCTACTAAATGCTCAATGGTATTATTCCCAGGGTGGTGACCAGCCAGATGACCCCAGGAACCCTGTGTGCCCCTTCTCCTCTCACCCAATCTAAGAAAAGCCCTTAGGCCAGGTGCCTCCGAAGGATAAAGGCTTTGAGCCTGTAACCCCTGGCTCAGGGTCACTCCCTGATTTTCTCTTGGAGTGGCCTTGGGTTCATCACTGTGGCCTGATGCATTGGGTTCGGCCACCCAATAAAATAAGCAAGCACATGTGGTTTGGGTGCTCTGGGCCCTGTCTCAGTGTCCCCTGCTCAGCTCTGGCTTTGATCAGGCACAGTCAGCAGAGCAGGGCAGCCGGAAGGAGCCAGGCCGCATCAGGAGGGAAGCCGTTGGGCCCCAGGGCCCTTGCCTGCCTAACCCAGCACTTTCCTCATGGACTCTATGTGCCCGAGTGGTGCCGTGGCCGCTGCCCAGCCAAGGTCAGTGTTCGGCACACTAGCAAAAACCACAGGGAGAGGAGATGAGAGGCCCCTCAAGTGGATTCTGCTTGTGCTTTTCTCTGCATGGATTCAAATGCACTTTTAAAACCCTCTAGCTTCGGCCAAAATGCCACACGGGGCTGGTCCTGTCGTCACCAAGTGGGATGAACCTGGAGTGCAGGAGGCAAGCCAGAGGCGAGCGTAGCCCTGACCCCTTTGTTGCTTGGACTCTGAGCTCTTCCTTACTGAGGAGGGCATCGGGTTATGGGCTGGGCTGGGAAGGGGGCAGATTTGCTGAGTGCCCACCATGTACCAGGCACTGTGCAAGGGCTTCGGGGGTAGATCTTAGCATTGCCTCCTGCAGGCTCTGTGGCCTTAATCTTCTCTAGTAATCATGAACGCCTTCCCAGACTGACATGAACGTTTGCCGTAACCAGTGCCCATACGTCATTGGCTGTTACGAGATTTAAATGAGATAATAGGTGGGAAGCACTCGGCACAATATTAGCACACAGAAGGTGTTCCCCAAATGGAGAACACGATGATGATTAATCCTAAGAAGCCTAGTAACAACCACTGAAGGCAAGACTTGTCATGCCTCCTTTGTGGGGAAGGCGCACTGAGCCCAGCTCTCTCCGCAGGAAGGATGGGAAACCATGGAAAGAAACAAAGCGTCATCTTCCCCACATTCGATCACATCCAACACACACTCCCAGAACACTTTGCACCACGTCCTGTCCTAGAAGTGCACACCACGTTCCAGAGTCCCCTGGAGAGGGACTCAGGCCAGGCTGAGCTGTAGCCGTGCCCTTTACCTGCTGAGGGAGGTTGGCCTGGCTCTTTTCATCATGAGCCTGGTTTCCTCGCCTGTCCCATAGACCTTGGACTCCTGCCCCAAGTGGCTTCCTGGGGCTGTCATGAAGCAAGTACAGCGGTACTGACTATTGCATATGCATGTGACCGTGGACTTGAAGTCTGACTCATGAGAGCAAGTGCTGCCGGCCTCCCCCAGGGCTGCATCTTGTTGGTTTCAAGTCCCAGTGCCTGGCACACAGTCAGTACACAGTGAATGCTGGCTGAACAGAATTGTAGGCAGTGACTCGCTACCAGGGTCGTACTTTTCGATAGAGACGGGGAAGGCTCATTAGGGAGGTGGGATGCCCTAGTTTCAGGATGGAAGTATTCAGGGCATGAGGAGGGTTTGGCCTCGGAAAGAGGGCTTGAGGCTTCTAGGTAGGTGCCCCCCCTTCTCCCCTGTGACACCCCTACACTGGCCCCATGGAACAGCCCCGGGCCGTCCTGTGGGCTGGAGGGTGTGGGGCGGCAGGAAGTTTGTGAGGCCCGGATTCTGACCCCGCTCCATGACCTTGGCAAGTTCCTAAAGGCTCTGAGCCTGAGGGGCTCCTCTGCCAAAAGGAAGGCTCATTCTGCCATCAGGCAAGTCCCGAGGCAGCCCTGCTGGGCACTTGGCACCTGCTGGACATTGCTCTAAGCATGCCACCACATTATTTCCATGAATCCTCACTATACGGTTGGGAGGGAGCTTCTGTTTTTAATCTCCTTCCTCAGGTTGGAATGAGCAAGAATCAGAGGGGTGGAGTCATTTGCCCAAGGCCACACAGCAAATGAATGGTAGAACTGGGCTTGAACCCAGGCCGGGGTCCTTCCCCGAATTCTCACTCCTAACTCTGGGCCCACGAGGTAAAGGGCTAGCTCCGAGAGGAAACTGTTACCAGTCTCCCACTTCCTCCACCGGCCGCAAGGGCAGGGCTGACCACGGGAACCCCCATGGGGGAGGGGCAAGGGTTCTTTCCAGGAGGGATCCCCCAGCAGGGAAACTGAGGGGCTTGCTCTTTTGTAGGTAGAACACCATGGAAGGAGACTGTCTGAGCTGCATGAAGTATCTGATGTTTGTTTTCAATTTCTTCATATTTGTAAGTATTGTTGGAACGTGCCCAGGGTCTCCCAAGGCCTCTGTTGGGGGCGGGGGGTCAGAATAGCCATGGCTTAGAAATACTCACACTGGGCTGAGTCCTGGGGGCAGGACAGGGGCCAGTGCCAGAAGCAAATGTACCCGGCCAGCCAGAATTTCCCGGACAAGAGACCCTCAGTGGTGCCCACCCCGCTCCAAAGAGCCCATGGTCACAGGATAAATGTCTTGTACAGACCCTGGGATGGTTCAGGACCTCTGACAAAAGGATAGGGGCCTTTGTCCTGGCTGCTGCCTGGGGATCAGACCCGTGGTGGAGAGTCGGGAAGAAGGAGGGGATGGAGAAGAGGGCCGCCGAGCCAGCCCCCCAACCCTGAGCCCCAGGACAGTTGCAGGCCTCCGAGCTGGCTGGGCTGAGCTGCTGTGGCCACCTCTGAAACCTGTCTGGGGCTGTCAGCTCTGCATCTTACCAGCTGTGTGATCAGAAACACATTTCACCTCTGAACCTCAGTATCTTCATCCCTTCATTACCTGCCTCAACAGGTTTTTTGAAAATTCAGCAAGATTAGTTTAGGAAGGGCCTGGAACGTTCCAGCACTCTCTAGCCTAGCTCCATCGGCATCCAGCCTATGGATTCTGTACTGGAAAGCCCAGAGACCCTGAGCGCTCAGGTGGCCAGCCCGGAGCCCTGCAGCCCAATCCACCTGCTGAGCAGCCCCCACCCCCAGGCTCTGCTCGGGGCCCCTAGTCTCTCCCAGGGGCAGAGCCACACTCCTGGCATCTTAAGCCACCCCCTAGCTCTCCTGACCCCACCTGAACCTTTGACCTTAGTGCAGCCAAGATGCCGGTGAGTAAAAGTCCACTGATGCCCTCCAGGGCAGAGTCAGTGGGAAAGAGAGGTCTCTTTCTGGTCAAGACTGAGTCTGCCTCTCTTCTCTCCTTCCTTCTATTTTTTAATGCATTCTCGCAACTCTCATGGAGTCCCTCCCTTGCCTGTTATCCGAATCGCAGGAAGCCCTCCAGATGTGAATTCCAGACCCACCTGCCAAGCTGGGTGGCCCTGAGAAAGCCCCAGGGACCCCCTGAAATGGGGCTGTGTCCCTCGGCACAAATGTTGAACCCCAAAATCTCAAGAGCAATGAGGAGGGAGGCAGCTTTCGTCAGAGCATTTGTAAGGGACGGAGGAGAAAGGTGGTGCCCGGCACAGGGCGGCCGGGGCACTCTGTCATCAGCAGCTCCCGTTGGCCTTCCCTTCCCCCCACCCAGTGCTGAGTCCTTCCAGCCTCTCTGCTGCTCCCCTACCCTGACCACCGTACCTAGAAATACTGTCTCCTGCTCCAAGCCCCACGCCGTGCACTTCTGCCTGCCAGTGTGCAGACCCCGCTCAGCCCCCGGAGCTCACCAGTTTGCTCTTAGCTGCAGCCTGACGTCGCTGGTGCGTGCCTCTGGACGACCTCTGGGGAACCTCTGGGGGACCTCTGGTCCTCCCACCGCCCAGATTTCAGGCACTTCACCCTGTTCAAAACCTGATGAGACCAAACTGTTCTCTTGGAACAGATCTGCTTCTAGTCCTTGTCTGTCCCCAAGGGAAATTGAACAGCTATTTACTGAAACTTGCTAAGAACATTCCTATCCACTCTGTCCTTTCTTCCTTGGGGTCACCTTAGGAGGGCGCTGGGAGTTTGTATCTTCTTTTACCCATGAGGCAGCTAAGGCTCAGAGAGGTTAAACCACTTACCCAAGATCACACAGCTGACCAGCGGCACAAACCTTTCTCTGGACTAAGCTTTCTCTCTCCAAAGATGAGTAAAGGTGGAGAGGTGGGCCATGGACATGGGGACATGTAAACTTCTTATATACAAGAAGGCTTTCAAGGAGCCGTCTTGAGAGTGCTGGACCCGCACTTATGGAGCTCCTGTCGAGGACAAAGCGGGCGGCTTGTGTCCACGTTTTCCCAGCCCCTAGCATGGTACAGGCCTCAGAGCATGTGCCGTGGACTTGGTGAGGGTCAGAGAAGCCTAGGATTCAGCCCTGGCTCTGCCATGAACTTACTGTGTGACCTTGAGCGAGTCACTGCCCCTCTCTGTGGAATCAGAGGTTTGGACTAGTGACCTCATTATCCTGCAGCTCTGACATTTAAGGAGACTCTAAAAGTGGCAAATAAACTCCCCAGGACATGGTCCCCACTATGCGGCATGGATCAGAGGCTGGGTTTAGAGGACGCCCCTTAAGGTAATCAGGAAAATGCAAAACAGCATTGCTGGGGCATTGGTTTGTGCGGCAAATGGAGTTTCTACCAGCTTCTCTGGGGCTCCCGGGGGCTCCCCAGCTCCACCGTGGGGCCTCATGTGGGGGAACCATGTGTGTGTGAAGTGCCTGACCCCCACCCCCACAATCCCCCCCCCCCGGCTGTCTCTTTTTTCTCCCCGCTCCTGACCGGCCCTGGGAACAGCTGGGTGGGGCCTGCCTGCTGGGTATTGGCATCTGGGTCATGGTGGACCCCACCGGCTTCCGGGAGATCGTGGCTGCCAACCCCCTGCTCATCACGGGCGCCTACATCCTCCTGGCCATGGGCGGCCTGCTTTTCCTGCTCGGCTTCCTGGGCTGCTGCGGAGCCGTCCGTGAGAACAAGTGTCTGCTGCTGTTTGTGAGTAGCCCCACCCCCACCCCACCCATGGGTGCCCCGAGGCAGAGTGGGGGGTGCTATGTCTATACTGTGGGGAACTCAGCGGTCACACTGCAGCTAGGCTGCCCTCTGGGGAGGCCTCGGGGGATGAGCAGGCAGCAGGCAGGCCTGGGTGTCAGTGTGCGCCATGCTCTGTCCCCTAACTAATGATGGGGCTTTGGCCTGGTTTCTTAGCTTCCCTGAGCGTTAGTGTATTTGCTTGCTAAACAGGGGGCAGCTTTGCCATAGGTTAGCCCCGAATAAGGTCACCAGTGGGTGCTGTGTTTCTCTGGCCTTCCGTATTCCCGTGGGCTGGGTCCTTGGGGCCTCTGCCTCGTTCCCTGGCCTTGGTGGATGGTCTCTTGCCCCAGCAGGGGCTCTGTGGGCGCCCAGGGCTTCCAGCTCAAGCCCAGTCCCGGCCAGGTAAAGACAAGCCTGCTTAGGGCCATGTGTGTGGGGGCGGGTCAGCCTGCAGATGCTCAGCGTGGGTGAGTGGGTGGAGGGGTCGGGAGTTGGGCGACCCGGGACGCGAGGGCTGGTCAGCAGGAGGACTTTCTTGCAATGTGTCTGCTCCCGTGGCTTTGGGAGGTGATCTGGCACCCTGCCCCCTCCCCACTCCCTTACAGATGAGAACAGACCGTAGGGCCCCCCGTTCGTGTCACAGTGAGATTCCCCACATCCCAGACAGGAAGTGAAATCAGCTGTGAAATGTGTGACTCTGCAGCCGGGGTCCCTTTAGGCCTTCAGAGGCCTGAACGCTGGGAACTTCGCGTTTGGCGAGAAACAAAGAAACCCGCGGGCGTCCCCTGGCGGAAATCCCTCTACAGTGCAAGGATCCCACGCAGGCTTAGAAGCCCATGGCGACTTTGAAAGGAGGTGGGATGTGGGTCCCAAATCATGCAAACACCTCTTCTTCCCCCTTTGCCTCAGTCCCCTCACCAGGTCTCATCCCTGAAGCCAAGACAGGAGGCCAGGCCCGGGCACTGTGCTGGGAGCACACTGGGGGCCTCAAAAGTCCTCCACACAAATGGGCAGCCTCAGAGCCTGCCACGGGATGGGCCCATCTGTCCCTGTGGAGGAGACCAAGACCCAGGGACCCGCTGAGGTCCACTCCAGCCCCCTAGGGAGAGCTGAGTGCAGGCTTTGGCCAGGGCCCAGCCCTCAGAACCTTAAAGTAGCCCCTTCCACCCCTCCCTTTTGCCATCCTCTCGTTCCTCCCTTCTCCATCTGTTAGTCTCGAGATCCAGGAGACCTACCTACGTTCATCTCTTTCTTTTCTTGCTCTTTCTCTGTCTCCATTTTTCTGCCTCTTATCTCCTGCTTTCTATTCCTGCTGCCTCTCCTATCCCTCTCCAGAGCTCTCCTAGTCTCTGCCCCTCTCTCCCTACTTCCCCTGTTTCCTCTCCCCTCCCCCCTGTCCCTCTCCTCCCAGCCCTCCCCTCTCCTCACCTCTCTGAAGCCCAGAGCCTATTAGCCTGAGATCTCAGTACGAGTCACAGGCAGGGGACTCTTGGACCCAGGTCCCCTGTGTCTCAGACCTAAAATGGACTCACACATCTGAAATTTACCTAAAATTATGTGCAAAATGTTACATTAGGGCCTTGTGTGTGTGCATGTGTGTGTGTGTGTGTGTGTGTGTGTGTGTGTGTGTGTGCGCCTATACATATGTATTTGTGTGTGTTATGTGAACATTTATGTTTCTGAGGAGAGATGGCACAACTTCTGGAAGGTTTTCAAAAGGATTCATGACCTGAAAAAATAAGAACCACTTCTGTCTTCTGACCTGGACTGGCCATGTGGTGGTCCCAGCTGAAGAGGGGCACCGAGTCTCACCCCTGGTGGCCCCCCGGGGGCCCTCGAGAAGCCTGACAGCCCTGCTCCTCAGCCTTCGGGAAGGAAGGGAGGACTTGTCATGAACAGGACCAAAAGGGAGTGACTTTGGCCACCTCAGCTGATAATGGAGCATCCCCTCCCCCACCCCCCTCTGAGGCTGAAACCCCAGGGCCCTGTCATCCTCAGCCTAATGACCATGTTACCTAATGATCAATTTTTCTAAAGATACAGTTTCCAAACCCTCTCATTGATCAGTTGCACACCCTTTTCACATATAGTAGAACAATCTCAGCCTGTGGTGGGCATTTTTTGGCAGGCATCCTTTTCTCACAGTTGTTTGCCTAGGAGTTGTTCGCAGAGTGTTTTTCATCTATTTATTTAAAGATTCAAAATTTTTTATATATGTTGATAACAAAGGCATGCTAAGTTGGAAAGGAGAACAGCAAAATGAGATGCATGTACTTAGAAGAGATAAATGAGCTGAATGGCACAGATAGTAGTAAATTTGGTAAACATTTATTAGAAACGAGAACTGAAAGTAGATGTGCTCATAGACAGATGGGCTAGAAAAGTCTGGAAATGTTTTCGAGGAGGCAAAATCGCAGTTTCCGTCCCTTTGTTAGTTTTTCCATCTGAAGCAAAATGGTGAACATTTGATGTTCCAGAATTACTGGCAAATGTGTCCTTAGGGAAATGGGAGGTGAGGAGATTAATTCAAAACTCCTGGGAAAGCCCCGCCCCCTGAGGGGAAGTCCGGGAGGCTGGAGGCCGGGTCCAGGGGGAGCCCCTTCAAATAACCAGGGGTAACCCTGGTAAGCAAGAGGTAGTCATTTCCTGCTGGAGAAAGCAAGTGGGCAGAAGTGGCGTCCAAGACTTGGGGAAACCCTACTCCAGGAGGGGACGGTGGCAAGGCGAGCTGTAGGTCCCCTGCCTCTGGAGAACCCTACTTTCTCCTTCATTCAGTTACTAGGCTCATTCTTGAATTTCATCTCAGGAATCCTGAATCTTAGCTCAAGGTAAACTTCATGCCAATGGGGACCGCATCTGCCTTGTGTATATGAGTTTGCCTGAACCTAGCATAGTGCCTGGTTACAGCAGGTGCTCAGTGAATACCCTTGGAGTAAAGGGACAGAGAGGAGGTGGTCTTCGAGGCATGGTCAGAGCATGGGCTTTGGAGTCAGAAAAGTCTAAGTTCTAATCTCTGCTCTGCTACTTCCTGGCTGTGTGACCTAAGGGCAGTTACTTAACCTCTCTGAACCTCAGTTCCACCTATGTAAAATGGAGATGATGCTACTGCTTTCCCAGCCACAGTAGTGATCACAGCTCAAGGAGAAAACATGCATCTTGCTTGCCTCTGTTCCCAGTACAGGCAAGCACTTGACAACATTGAAATAGCATCAGGTTGGGCCACGAGAGACCCCACAGGCAATCTGAAAGTCTTCAGACCTGGAGGCTCTTACGAGTGTATATGCTACCCACTCTGGGCCCCAGGTCTCCCCTGGGTAAGCCCAGGGCGGGTGATGGTAACCGCAGCTGCTTCACCAGGTTGCCCAGAGCACCCCAGGAAAGGAGCCATGCACGATCCTCGGCGCCTCGGTGGTAAGCTCATCCCCGGCATTGCTTCTTGGAACTTCCCTGCACCAGCATTCGCCCTCGGAGAAAGCCGCGCCCACCTCTGGGTTCTGAGCCCCCTCTCTGAGCCGCTCTCTGCTGCACTGGCTTTGTGCGGGAAGGCCCCACATTCCTGGAGCACTGAGCGTGCGGTGTGCACATGGCCTGAGCCCTGTCTCATCCCTACTTTTCTAAGTGTCTCAGCTGTGATCGATAGCCAGAGCCAGCTCACTCGCCTCGTGGGGGATGGAAACCATTTCCGGGGCCACTCTTTGCTAACCTGGGAACTGCCAGCGACTGCACCAAGAGGGCAGAGGGCAGGGAGGAGGTCCCGTGGTGGCTGGGTGAAATAGGGCTGAGTGCCCATCCATCACTGGCCAAATGGAAGTGCCAGGAGCCCTGCCAGGGGCCTCCATCACTGTCACGGGGGATGAGAGGCTGCAGAGACTCTTGTGGAAGTGGGGCTGGTAGGGGTAGCAGAATGGACTATGGCAGTCGTGGTGGCCGGGGGTGGAGGAGAGAGGAGGGCAGCCTGCCCAGGGCACAGGAGACCATCTGGGACTGTCCCCTCCAGACAGGGAACTCTGCCTCCAGGCCCTAGCAAGCCTGCAGAAGCAGACCCCCAGGACTCAGAATTCTGAGTCAGTCCCTAAGGCTGGTCCTGAACACGTTTTGCAGCATGGAGAGGAGAGGCAGGACTGTGCCCAGAAGAGATTGCTTGATTGAGAGGAAAGGTTTAGCTCTGGCACCTTCGGACTGCCCACCTTCTCTGGCTTGTTTCCTCCAATGTGGATGTGGGGGCTAAAGAGAAAGAGGCTGTGGGGTGGGCATCGGCTTCTAGAGCCGAACAAGCCTCTTTGAGTTGGGGCCCATGTGGGAGGGAGCTTGACCAGCGAGCCTGCAGCCAAAGATGATCACTAGGGATGGGAGTGAAGGCGTTCTCCTTGGGGTTGGACATTTAAAAACAAATGAAGCCGCTGACAGGTCTCGGGATGTCTCCTGTCTGTAGCCTGGATATACCATCTCAAAATCCATCCCAAGGCTCTCCCCCTGCAGCCCAGGCAGTTTGGAGAAACCCCAGGGCCAGCGCAGGGTGGCCGCTGTTCGAGCTGCGAAGTCAGGATCAGAACAAGACTGAGGCCTTCCCAGGATGAGGATGAAGTGACAGAAACCTTCTTCTGACTGGAAGAGATGCGATCCAGGGGAGGGATCCCCAGGGGTGTTGCCGACAGCAGCAGGTGTCTGTGGGGAACCCAGCACCGGGGGCATCCCAGACAGCCACGCCCTCTGAGGGCTCCCACACTTGGAGGAGTCTCAGTGACAAGCTTTGCTCAGCCTTTCTGATGACAGGCAGAAACTTGCACATCCCTTATTTCAGGATTCCCCATGATGATCCCAGGAGCGGATGTTAGCATCCCCATTTCACTAACAAGGAAACTGAGGCTCGATGGGTTTTTTGTGATTATCTCAAGCCACATGAAGGCAGGTCAGGAGGCTGAGTTGTGCTGATGCTTAGGGCAGGACCCTCCGCCTCCTTCCAGCCCAGGTACATCCAGGAGGGGTCTCAGGGCAGCTGGCCGTGGGGGCTGGGAGGGCGTGCAGTCACCAGTCTCCATGGGCAGTGGGGATTTGAGCCTCTGCTGGTGGTCTCCAGGTGTGGCAACTCCGGAGTGGTCAGAGACCAGAAATGTGGAGGGCACCCGCAACGCCGTGTAATGAAGGCAAAGTTATTTCCTTTGAGACAAGGGGCTCACGATCTAGTTCCTTCTGCCCACAGCCCTCAGCCAGAGCAGTGCCCACACTGATCAGGGTCTGAGATGTGGCAGAGAACAAGGTCATTATGGTGAGCGGGTCAGTCTGGGATTCATTCGTTCATCTGACAGCCGTGTACTGACACCTTTGCCTGGGGGGCACAGGGAGTGCTTCATTTCGTGATCTGGGGGGCGGGGGGAGTAGCAGCTGCTGGACAGGCATCTCTGTGGGGCACTGCGATGTGGGGGAGCCCAGGAAAGGCTTCTCACCAGGCAAGGGGCTGAGCTGAGCCTGGTCTGGAAAATGAGGAGCAGGTGGGCAAGAAAGGGAAGAGCCTTTCTGGCAGAGGGAGGGTAGCCCGTAAGGGCCCCAAGACAGGAGGCATCGTGGAAAATTTGGGGAAGGTCAAGAAATGCAGTGAGTAAAGCAGAGCAGGGATTTTTAAGATTTCAGACTCAGGCATCTGGGTTTCTTGATGTTGATAGACCCATTACTTTCCCTCCCTTCTTGCTCCTTTATTGTGCCTGGATATCAACATGGATTCCCCACTGCTCATGGGAAGGAGAGGCAACCAGGCAGGGAGAGATGGCGCTGGGACAGACGGGGTGGGGAAATCCAGTTGGGGTCCCCAAGGAACCCCAGATTTCCACGTGGAGAGGGCCCAAACAGGTCAACATTGATCGCCTTCCAGGGCTGCCGGGTGGCGTTGTTCAGGTTGAACACTGCACAAGGGGCATTGGGGAAGGGGTGCCATTTGCCTGGAGGGCATATTTTTTACTCTTCCCTATTGGTATTATAACCTTGCTGACTCTGAAGATGACTTATTCATATGCTGATTATGAAAAATATCTGAGGTAGGGCCCTGAGGGTCCTTCATTTCTTAAAATTGGTAGTTGGGTCAGTTGTGTGATACATGGACGGGAGCATCAGCGAGAGGTCACCTGTCCCCTTTCCACCACCCTGGGGGCTCAC
>PITA01031456.1:0-15200 GCA_004023965.1 Spilogale gracilis
TTTTTTTTTTAAAGATTTTATTTATTTCACAGAGAGAAACATAGCCAGAGAGGGAACACAAGCAGAGGGAGGGAGAGAGGGAGGAGCAGGCTTCCCGCCGAGCAGGGAGCCCGATGTGGGACTCGATCCCGGGTCTCCGGGATCATGACCTGAGCCGAAGGCAGTCGCTTAACCAACTGAGCCACCCAGGCGCCCCTTTAAATAATATTTCTATGAGAAAATGTATTCAGAGTGCCATAAAATGTGAGGGGAGGTCATTCTTCCCATCTCATGCAGGAGCAGGAACACTCCCTACCCAATCTGTGACCACAGGAGTTCGAGTGCTGTGGATTAAAGGAACCAGTGGTGGCTCCTATGGTCACAGAAGAATCTTTAGCAGGACAGGGGGTTGAACGAGCATGACTGAGGGACTGGAATAGGAGGCAGGGATCTGAGATACCCAGGGTAAGAGGGATGAAAGGAGAGGACTGGGGGGAAATGATAATTCCTAAGGATCTGAAGTTTTGACCTCATCTTGACCAATTTCCTGACCATGGCAGGAAGAGGGGGTAAAGTAGTAGTGGTTTTCCTCCCTCTGGTGGAATAAGAACTAACGTTATGGTGGCAATAACAGCAGAAAAAAGGGGAATTCCTATTTTAGGGTAGATGGGGGTCCTATTTACATGTGTAAGATATTCTGTGATAAGTATTTTTTCTTTTAATCTTCTGAATTCCAGCTGCAAGTTACCAGTGAAAATGAAGAGAAGTTATGTAAAAAAAAAAAAAAAAAGAGATCACGTGACCATCTGATCACTGAACAAATAGTTATTGAAGGCTTACTTTGTACATAGCACTAGCTATCTTAAATTCCTTTAGGAACTACCACAAAGCAATGCAGTAGAAATATTAAATTAGAAAGTATATCTAGTGGTTATGTTTCTTAACTTCAGGAGTTTCCCATAATGAGAAAGTTAGTAGTCTCTGCTTTATCTTTAAAGGGATAAAGGGATTCTTATAACTGTGAGGATGTAGACGGAACACTGTAAACCTTTAGAGGATGGAGAGATTGCTTCTAGGTAGAGAAGCTGGAGAAGGCACAATGGAGATAGTGGTGTTTGAGCCAGCTATTGAAGGATGGATATGACACATGGATATAGGGTAAGGTAATTCCAGTCTAGGTGTAGTGACTACTTGGATTAGGTTGTTTTTAGTGGGAATGAAGAACAGGCATTGCAGTGAGAGATAAGAATGTAGAATCAATAGGTCTTAGCAACCGGTTGAATAAAAAGAGTATGGAGATATTATTATAATTTTTGAGATGGAGTAATTGCAAAAATATTAAGATCATTACAGATAGAAAAAAATGGGAGAAAATTTGTATATTTAATATAGGTCATATAGAGACTGAGCAACCTTTTGAGTCTATTTAAGTAGACAGGTGAAGCCAAGCAGTTAAAAAATGAGAGATTAGGTCTGTGGAAAGATGTTGGGGCAGAGTTTCAAGTCCTACAGAAATCATGGATTTGATAAGATTACCAAGGGTTCCAGAAGATAAAAGGGTCAAAAATACATCTTTGAGGGAGATATCTTGCACTTAGGGAGCAGGAGGAGGAAGAAGATTGTTCAGAGAGCTGAGGGACAGGGAATTACAAGAAAAGGTAGTTATCATTATCACAAAATAAAAAAGATTTATTTTTTTGAGCATAAATAAGAATATACGTACTAGATTAGTAGCAAGGAACTATTTAGTAACTTTAATAATGTGATGAAACTGGGTGCCAGATGGCAAGGGTCAGGGAGCAAGACTGGTTCAGGAAATGGAGGCTGCATAGAAAAGGAAAGAAAGTTTCACTGTTAGAAATGCTGTTACAGGTCAAAGGACAAGATAAGGTAGAGAGATCAAAATGTAAAGGTGAACATACTCTTCTTTGCAAAAATATTCTGTAGCTGCTTAAGGTTTAAAAGATATAATCCCTTATTTTTTTCTTATTGCATATTTTCTTTCTTACTGAGATATAATTCATGTACCATAAAAGTCTCCATTCTTAGGGGCACCTGGGTGGCTCAGTCGTTGTGTGTCTGCCTTCCGCTCAGGTCATGATTCCAGAGACCCGGGATCCAGCCGCGCACTGGGGCGGGGCTCCCTGCTCCACGGGAAGCCTGCTTTTCCCTTTCTCACTCCTCCTGCTTGCGTTCCCTTTCTGGCTATGTTTCGCTCTGTCAAATAAATAAATAAATAAATAAACAAACAAATAAATAAATAAATAAATAATAAATAAGTAAGTAAGTAAGTAAGTAAATAAAATCTTAAAAAAATGTCTCCATTTTAAAATGTACATTTCAGTAGTTTTGTGTACATTCTCGGAGTTGTGCAACCATTACGACTAACTGATTTCAGATATTTTCATCATCTTCCCTTAAAACCCTCTTCCCAGTCCCCAAGAACCACCAATCTACCTTCTGTCCCTATCCTGAACATTTGCCTATCCTGAACATTTTGTATGTAAATAGAATATTATAATATATGCCCTTTATAAAATATGCCTCTTTTACTTAGCATAATGTTTACATATTGTAGCACTTATCAGTACTTCATTCCTTTCTATGGATGAATAATATTCTATCACATGAATATACCACATTTTATGTACTCATTCTTTCTTTACTTGGTGGGTATTTAAGTTGTTCCTATCTTTTGGTAATCATAAATAATGCTCTTATTAGCGGTAATGTATAAGCTTTTGTGTGAGCATATTTTTATTTCTCTTGGATGTATACTAAGGTGTGGTACTGCTGGGTCATATGGCACCATAAACATATGTTTAACTTTTAGAGGAGCTCTGAAACTATTTTCCATTGTTTTCAACAGACTGTTTTCCATTTTACATTTCTACCAACAGCGTATGATGGTTCTGATTTCTTCACATCTTTGCTAAACCTTGCTATTATTTATCTTTTTGGTTCTGGCCATCCTAGTGGGTGTGAAGTAGAATCTCATTGTGGTTTTGATTCGCCCTGTTCTAATGATTAATGATACTGAGCATCTTTTCATGTGCTTATTGGCCACTTATGTATTTTACTTAGAGAAATGTCTATTCCAATAATTTCCCACTTTTTTACTTGTCTTTTTACTGTTGAGTTGTAGGAATTCTTTACATATTCTTGATTTTAGACTCTTTACAGATGAATGATTTACAAATATTTTCTCCCATTATGTGGGTTATCTTTTTACTTCCTGGACAATATCCTTTGAAGTTCCCATTGATGGGCCATCTAAAGACCTACAGATCTCTTCCCAATCTATTTTCCAGTTTTACCTTTCTTGAACTCTCATTCTACCCATTTTAATGAGATACATTCACTTCCTACTTTTAAAAACAAGTAAGTATGTGCACCATGCTAATGCTACTCTCCCTCTCATTTCCTCTACAGCTATTTCAATTCTTCCTACCCTACAGAGTCCATCTAAATCCTGCCTTCTTTTCAAAGTCTTAGCTTTCACAGTGCTCCCTTCTTCCTTTGAACTCCTGCAGTCAATACTTTCTGTTGTTGCTACCAAACATTTGGCACTTAGCATGGGATGTACTTTGCCTTACTCTTTTTTTTTTTTTTTTTTAAAGATTTTATTTATTTGGCAGAGAGAAACACAGTGAGAGAGGGAACACAAGCAGGGGGAGTGAGAGAGGGAGAGGCAGGCTTCCCGCCGAGCAGGGAGCCCGATGTGGGACTCCATCCCGGGTCTCTGGGATCATGAGCCGAGCTGAAGGCAGTCGCTTAACCAACTGAGCCACCCAGGCGCCCCTGTCTTATTCTTAACAATATTTTCAGCATACATTTTCACCCAGATGAGTGGTTCTTTTGCTTTGCATATTTATGTTTAAGTGTTTATCTAAGAGACAGACAGAGAGAGAGAGAGAGAGATAGGTTTTAATTTAAATTTGTTTTGGGTAAAGCTCTCTAATTTATCTTTAAAACAATGACACATGATTGGCACTAAATCAATTCTCTCTCACACAAATTCATAGTTATTCCTAATATTAAATATATTTAACACACTACCTTTCCTCAGTAAAAATAAACATTTGCCATTTAAGTTCTGAATGTGATTCTTAGAGAAGAATATTGTTCAGAAAACTGATTCTACTAATTTTAATACTCAAAATGGATGTACAGCAATTTATTATTATAATTCTTTTAATTATATTTATTATTGCATGAAAGACAATTAGAGAAACATCTGAAGACACAATTATTTTTAGTATTATGATGAGTCTGTCTTTGTAAAAGGAATATTATAGAAACCAACTATTAATGTGGATATTGGACAAAATATCTGAATATGTGATGGCTCCCAACAGGAGTACTGAGAAGAGAGTGAAGATTAAAACTGGGCTATAGTTCTGGAGGAGCAGGATACAGAGGGTTATTAGAGTCCTGCCTGATGCTGTTTAAAATGGAGGGAGAAGTCACTAATAAATGATCCTTAATTCATGGGCAAATATTGAGAAAGGAATAGAGAATAAAACCTGAAGTGATCAAGAAGCATGCCATCTCATTAGGTAGACTCCTACCGCAGAGGAACTGAGCTCTATGACAGAGGTGGCAATCTGAGCAATGAAGATGTGTGCCTTATATTCTGGGAGGTGTCTCAGAAAATGACAAGGCCTAGAGTTCCTTATAGCTCTGATGTGATACAGCAGCATCAGAGTGCCCATAAGGACAGGATTATGTCTGGCCTGAAAAGAGTGTAAGATAATCCATGAAAATTGGTACTTCCCAGATGAAGAGTAACATGCTGGATTTGCCATGTTTTCTTGTTCCGAGAGAGGTGTGCAGAAGTTAGTCAAGGGAGAGCAGATGAACTTAGAGGGACCTCACAATAGTGACAAAGGGACACTACAGTGGAGGGCAGATTGGACCATACAGTTCAAGAGTGGTGATATATCATGGTGGTTGTCACCACGGAAGGAGTTGTTAACTGAGGACTAGACGGTATTGTATGAACATCTCAGAGGACGCCATGGTAGGCAGATGTTAACTGATGATTAGAGCTCTTCTCCAGATGCATGGATGATACAGAAGCACCTTAGATTGTAAATGTTTCTCTAGGGAAAAGAGGAGAAAGGGAAGGTTTATCCATAACTGCCTAGGATTACATTTCTGTAACAGGGGAGAGCAGTAGTATACTGGTAAATGTTTAACAGCTGATTCTCTTGCAACAAAACAAAACAAAACAAAACCCAAATTTGTAATATTTGATGACTGCCATGGTAGAAGTACTCCTACCAGAGCCATTTTAAACTACCAACCTGATGTCACTACTTAGTATGAATCTGGGAAGAGATGAAAATAATCCAGCTTTTGGGCAGGTACCAACCCATTCTATCATACCACTGGAGGTGGGTATCTGAACATCAAGTGAGGTATTATAGAAAAAAATTAATAAAGTCATTACTTTTAACACATTTAGATACAGGGCTTGAAAATTTGTATTTGTCTTAAGTGACTGGATTTAACTCAATTTTGATCATTACTTTCTTGGTCACTAGTTTTACATGATGCTTTTAAAATTCACTAGCATTTGGGTTAATTTTTCCAGATTATTGGTAAAGGGAGGGCAAGGGGAGGTATTCATGTGCTTGTTTTCCCTTCCTAATGCTTAATTGTACAATGTAATTATTGCTCCTTTATCTATTCTTACCATCTTTTTTTTTTTTAAATTTTATTTATTTGACAGAGAGAGAGAGATCACAAGCAGAGGCAGGCAGAGAGAGAGGAGGAAGCAGGCTCCCCGCTGAGCAGAGAGCCTGATGCGGGCCTCAATCCCAGGACCCTGAGATCAGGACCTGAGCTGAAGGCAGAGGCTTTAACCCAATGAGCCACCCAGGTGCCCCTATTCTTACCATCTTCAATGGAAACTAGGGTTTCTAAATATTTCTGAGGCTAAGAATGGATCACAGCAGATCTTGGTGGAAAGGAGTAGAGAGGAGGTAAGATAGGAGTGTTCAATAGAAAAAGGCAGAGCAACATTACTTTCTGAGGGACTGTGAGGCTGCCATGTGTTGCCAGTTTACGATATCCTAGCTCTCAGTTCCTTAGAAAAGAGACAGCACCTGAGTCACAGGAGTTCCTTTTTGTTGAATAGCCATGATTCCTCATACATTTCACAGCATGTTTCAAAGTTTTTAAGAGTTCAAATGGATTGCAATAACCCTTCAGCTCTTTACAATACCCAAGGTATTTAGCTAATGGTATGGTTCCTTAAAGAACAAGTCTTCTATTCCATGGTGATGTTTTTCATTGACATGTTGGAAGTGGGAAAGCTAGGAAAAGAAGAAGCTAAGTTAAATAATGAGAGTGGGTAGTGAATTTTATACTCAGATTCTAAGAAAGTAGCATTATTTCCCTATCATATTTCACAGTAGTAACAGGAATAAAAGCCTAATATGTGATAATAAAAGGAAAATAAAAGACAACTGTGTATTTATCAGGAAATTAGTTGTGATGATTCATCTATCTTCTCAGTTATAATATTAAAAATACACCCACGATGCCTTATAAGATTACTATAAAAGCTGAATGAGTTAAATTTCTCCAGGCAATTTTCAACACTAAGAAAAGAGATGCCTTTCAAGCTAATGACTATTTCATAGATGCAGTAGAGAGATATTCAGCATCTGTAATTCTCTTTGGCCCAAGAGTGAAGAGATAAGTAGTAATCATGCCTTCAAGGTAGAATTCATAATCAAATCCTTAATTAAACTCAATATGGAAAGTCCTTAATAAATATCAAAATCTGACTATCAGATTTTCTGGCAAATATTTTATGCTGTGTTCAGTATCTGCTATCTGAACATCACTGTGGAAAGAATTAGGACTTTCTTTTTATTTACTGGGTACTTGGGACTACCAATGTCATATTTAAATGGAAATCCATCATATATTTTAATAACACACCTTCATATTATCCTATTTTTTCTTTACACATACTTTACACTTTCCAGAGGAATTTCAATTTATTTCAGTATTTTAAAATTTATACTCATTATGTATTAAGTGAATATGTGTGGCTGATTCTTCAAGGAGTTTTTAATCAACGCTCTTCTATTTGTTTAGACCAAAACATCTCATTGTCCTTCTTGACTTCTTTCTTTCATACCCCAAATCTATCAGTAAATTCTTTTTCTAATCTTTTTTTTTAAGGATTTCATTTATTTATTTGACATAGAGAGATTACAAGTAGGCAGAGAGGCAGGCAGGAAGCAGGCTCCTGCTGAGTAGAGAGCCCGATGCGGGCTTCAATCCCAGGACCCTGAGATCATGACCTGAGCCGAAGGCAGAGGCTTTAACCCACGGAGCCACCCAGGCACCCCTATCAGTAAATTCTATCAGTTCTACCTCTAAAATATATCCAGAATTCTATCAATTCTTATCTCTCCTATTGTTACCTTTGCACCAAGTCAACTACACCTATCACATGAATTAGTGTGACAATCTCTTACTTGATCTCTTCACTTCTACCCCATGCCCCACTGCAGTCTATTCTCAGTATGCAGCCAGATGATCCCGTTTGAACATAAGTCTGATCTTACCACTCCTCAGCTCACAATCCTCCAATCACTTCCCAGCTCATTCAGATGAAAGCCAGATTCTTTATAATGGCCTGTAAGGTTCTTTATGATATAAAAACCTCCATTTCTCCACTCCCAACATCCTCTAACTGTATGACTTTATCTTCTGTTTCTGTCCCACCCCACCCTTCACTCTCACCTCCTTCTCATAGTATCTCCTCTGGCCACACTGATTTCTGCTGTTTCAGGCCTACTCCCAACTTAGATTGCCCTCTGCCTCCTTTCCTATTTATTTTCACAGCTAGATCCCTCACTCATACAGGTCTTTATGTTAAAGTTATGTTTTTCATGGTGCTTTTGCTGGACATCAATACCTAAATTTCAAACCCCTCCCTGACTGCATATCTTTCTTTGTTTTATCTTCTTATTAGTACTTGCCGTTTTATGTATCATATAATTTATATATTTACCTTGCTTACCAAGTCTCCCCTAAGAGGATGTAAGTTTCATGAGGGTGGAGATTTTTCCCTGTGTCATTATTGTATCATCAGTGCCTCTAACAGTTGAGTAAATATTTGTTAAATAAATGAATGAAATATTTCATTCATGTGGATTAACCTTTATAAAACAAGAAAAAATATTCAAATGGTGCAAGATTACCTGCTGCTCTTACATTGTTCTGAGAACAATGAGAACAAGAAAAGGACAAGTGCTTTTTTTATACTAAGAAGGCAGTTTGAATTTCTTAATTAGAACAGAATGTCATCTTCCTGATACCAAGTACACACATTTCTAGAAAGAAGTAGGATTTCAGATTGCTTAAAACATGGAGAGAATCTATTATAACCAGCTTTTCTGAATTTGAGAACATTTGAAATCTGGTGAAATGTTTGGAAATTAGAGTAGAGTGACTAAACAGGCAGTATGGCATAATGGTTAGGGCTCCAAAGTGAGAAAACCTGAATGTCTAGGAGTTTGGGGTGCGATATCTATAAGAATTTCAGCAAATTGTTAAATTTACTTGTCTCAGTCTCCTCATTTGCAAAATGAGGATAATTATAGCACCTTCTTCAATAGGGTTGTTGTGAATATTAAATGAATTAATTCATATAAACCACTTAAAGCAATGCTTGACATAGTAGGTGCTCATTAAGTTGGAATTAGTATTTTCCTCATTATTATTTTCACTCTAAGCTTTGTGACATAGTAGGTGCTCATTAAGTTGGGGGGCCAGTAGGCAAATCAAGGGACCAGGTGCCCTGGGAAGAGACTGGAAATGGATCATTGGCATCTAAGATTGAAACATGATAGAGGGCTGGGGTGGCAGGGCACAGTTTGAGGAGTATTTCACAGTGAGAATTCTGAGGCCAGATTCATGGGGTTTTCTTTCTTTCTTTTTTCCTTCCTTCCTTCCTTCCTTCCTTCCTTCCTTCCTTCCTTCCTTCCTTCCTTCCTTCCTTCCTCTTCTTTCTTTCTTTCTTTCTTTCTTTCTTTCTTTCTTTCTTTCTTTCTTTCTTTCTTTCTTTCAGGAAGGAGGGGCAGAGAGAGAGAGATCTTTAAGCAGAGTCCCTGCTGAGCACAGAGCCCAACATGGGGCTTGATTCCACAATCCATGAGATATGACCTGAGCCAAAACCAAGAGTTGGGAGCTTAACTGACTAAGCTACCTAGGTGCCCCTCATGGAATTTTCGGATAGTCATCACAGGCTGTAGAGGAGAGGATGGAGGGGGAGGTTGCATTCCAAAAGCCTTTGACTTGTTTTTTCCTGAATTTCTGATATTCCAGTAAAAGGGTGAAGTGAAGGGGGAGAGGTCAGAGTAGAGGATGAGCTTACAGAGAAGGAGAAACAGTGTTTTTTTCTGTGACTGGATAATATTATTTAGTAGGAGGAGTGCATAAAATGTTCCCATTAAAAAATAGAGAAACTGGGGTGCCTGGGTGGCTCAGTTGGTTAAGCAACTGCCTTTGGCTCAGGTCAGGATCCCGGAGACCCAGGCTCGAGCCCCACATTGGGCTCCCTGCTCAGCAGGAAGCCTGCTTCTCCCTCTCTCACTCCCCCTGCTTGTGTTTCCTCTCTCGTTGTGTTTCTCCCTGTCAAATAAATAAATACAATCTTAAAAAAAATAGAGAGACTGAGAAACTATGAAGTAATGTGAAATAGAGTAGAAGATATAGTCAAATATCCAGATGACATGCCAAAATTCTATCAGCCATTTGATGCTTCTGAATATCTTGGTGTCTAGCAATTGTGTAGGTAAATATCCAGCTGCTTGTCTAAATTTCTCATTTTTCATCCAGATGTTTCCATTTCTTATTGTACGTAGATATATTTAATAATATTTATAGTTTAATTAGGCACTTATGAAAGCAATTATGAAGTTTGATTGGATATTCATAGTTTTGAAACTATAAAGAATGGCATAAAATGTTTGTACTGCTATAATAAAATTCTATTTTTATTTTGCAAAGATGTACTTGATTTTTCAATAGAAGAAAGAACTTAAAAAATTCAGTGTAATAACAAATTTGACACATCTGTTCTTCCTGTACAGAATCCTGCAACTGTGGGGCTGGAATGAGCTTTAGGTCACAGACTGGCTATGACCCAGGACCATCCATGAAATGAGTCTGGTGAGGGGAAATCTAAGATTCCTATGGAGCTGACAGCTAGCTTCCTGAAGTTTTTGTCAACTAATTTTCTTTCAGGTTTTTGTAGCTGCTGCTCAGAATCCATCTTTGTCCCTTTCCCACAGGCCAATCCTGTAATATTTAAAGTCAACTTTCCTGTCTCTCCTACCTTCCTTTCCTCAATGTATGTTTTTTCCTCCCATCATTCCTTACGTTATCTGGTGTTGAAATACTGCTCAACTCTAATCACAATCTTGTGTAAATACATTTCTGTACTTCAACTTCCTCTGGAAACGATAACACTGGTAATAAATATAGTACTGTCCTTGCAGTCTGGCCAAAACAGAGTAAGGGGACTATTTTCTTATTTTGATCTCTTTGGATATGCATGTAGCCCACGTATTCACCAATGTTTCTGGATTTACATTTCAATGTTGATTTCTATTATTTGATGGTAATCAAAACAACTAGATTCCTTTCATGTGAGTAGGTCTTGCTTTCTATCCTTCATCCTATTAGGTGGCTTTGGTTATACACCACTATTGAGAACATGGTATGATTTTCTCCCTACTAAATTTTGTCTTGTAAGCTTCTATATCATTCAGACTGTTCATAAGTTTGACTGTATGTCTAATAGGTTACCATAGCTGGGTCAGCTGAAATTTCAAAAAGCATGGCTTCTATGTCTCTTTTTTTAAGGATTTCATTAAAATTTGAATAAAACCAACTAGATCTGTAGTAAATCCTTGGAGATGTCTCTCCTAGCTGGTATCAATGAGGAGGTTCTTGGAACCATTCTTTGGGTGTAAACTCTGGAGGAGATTGTATTTATTCAGAGTCTGAGGAAAAACTTTGGGAATAAACAGGTTTTTTTGTGGAGTTTACAGTTTAAGCACTTTAAGGGTTTCATCTATTGCTAAGAATTAACATCTAATTAATTTGTTAAAATGTTTCAACAACAGCAAACAAAGTAGGTAAAGAAAAAAAATACCAAAAAAAGGAAAGAAAAAAAGAAAGATTGGCTGTTGCCACGTGCAAGAAGAGAAGTTGAATTGTGCCCTGATTAATTGATTAAGGATGGTTCCTGTGGTGAATAATTAAGTTCAATAACTGTCAATATAATTTGCAATCAATTATCACTTATAAAACCAGCCTATAGCAAACTCAGTTTTACATGCATCCTAATGCAACTGCCACATTAGGAAGCATTACTTTCCACTTCTTTCATAATGTCCTTTATTCAGTAAATCATATTTGAAATCTCTCACTTTCTATCTCACAAGGTACCTTTCTTCTACTTTCAGAAATTGCCTTAAGGTTTGTTTTTTCACAAGCCAATTGTGATTAGTGGCTGTGGTCAGAGGTCATCCAGCCTTGTAGATTGAATTTCTCATAATTCTTCACTCTCCTGTAGAAGTATTTGCCATGACCTTGTGGTAGGTGAGGAATATCTTCCTGCCCTTTGATGCTAGAACTTTGTCATGTGACTTGTTTTGACCAATGGGGTGTTAGCAGACATGCCATAAGCAAAGGCTTGAAATATGATTATGTAAATAGGCTTTCCCTCTTGAGCCTTTTCAGCCTAGATCCAAGAATGAATGCAGTGGAACAGAACTGAGCCCAACCTGCAGCAAGGACTCATTCCAGTCAGACCCATAACTGTAAGCAATAAGCAAAGTCACCTGCCAAGCCCAGCTTAGATGACCTGAATCACAAGTGACCTGAGAACCCATGAGCAGGAGTATAAATGTTTATTGTTGCAAATGTAAGTTTTGGGTCTGATTTTTTTTTTTTTAATGCAGCAACAGATAACAACACAACTTTTCCTATCAAGTACTATTTCTTTTTTAAACATTTTATTTTATAGAGTAAGAGAGAAATTGAGTAGTTGGGGAGGAGCAGGGGGGCAAGGAGAAGGAGAGGGAGAAAGGATATGAAGCAGGCTCCACACTGAGCATGGAGCCTAATGCAGGGCTAGATCTCACTACCCTGAGATCATGAACTGAGTGGAAACCAAGATTTGAAGGCTTAACTGACTACAGGGCCACCCAGGCGCCCCTGAAACACTATTTCTTAATTAAACTGGGGATATTCATTGTCTGCCCTATAATTTAAGTTTTGTAACAGTCCATCTAGTCTGACTTTGCCTGCCAGAACTCTCACTTCTCTGTAACACAGTCAAAAGCCAGAAGAGAGAAAAAGAATGGCCAAAGTAGATATAGTGTCAACACACTAACATTCATACATTTATTTAGAGAATTCCTCAGACACTCACTCAGGTATATTTATTCTAATTTTTACATTCAATATAACATCTTTGCCAATATGGTGTCCTAATTGTGACAATGTTTAAGAAGCAATGTAAAAGTGAGACAAAAGCTATGACATCAGGCATAGGAAAGGAAATACAGAGACAGCTTATGGCTTGATAGCAAGTGGGGAAATATGACAAGTATAGCAGTCTAGGATTTTCAGTGAGGGACCAGAAACCCCATCTACTTCCATAGGCCCTGAGAGCATCACTGCTTTCCAGCCTGGCTCCCAGACTCAGGTTCTTAAAGATGAATACTTTTGGGGGATAAAGTAGCATGCTAGGGGGTAGAGGAAACATGGGACTCATGTGCAACATCTTTCTGGAACTTTTTTTTTTTAAGATTTATTTATTTATTTATAATAAATGCAGAGACAGAGAGACAGAGTGTAGGAAGGGAAGGGCAGAGGGAGAGGGAGAGAGAAACTCCAAGTAGACTCCATGTTGAATGTGGTGCCTAACATGGGGCTCAATCTCAAGACTCTGAGATCATGACCTGAGCTAAAACCAGGAGTCAGTCATCCAACGGTGCTACCCAAGTGCCCTTGAAACATTTTTAAAAAACTTTATGGTAAATAAAAATAGGTCCAGACTTTTGAATTTTATGAACTAGTAAAATAAAATGGAGGGCTCAAGGATTGTTTGTTTGTTTTATTGTTGTTGTTTTGTTTTTTGTCTGTTAAGGCTATAAAGGAAGGGTATTTTTACATTAACCAAAAGGAGGGACACAACCTTTCAAAAAGAGGTTATTAACAAAAGGAACACTTTGTTAAATCTATGAACCAGTGTTAGGAACCACTCATTCAAATAATTAACTTCATCCCTAAACAAAGATATATTATGAAAAGCAAAATTTAGATAGTAACTTAGGATAAAAATGGGACATTACATGCCTATTCTCTGGGTGACAGATGTTTACTTTCTTCTACTGGTAGAATTTTTTTTTTTAATATTTTATTTATTTATTTGACAGAGAGAAACACAGCCAGAGAGGAACACAAGCAGGGGGAGTGAGAGAGGGAGAAGCAGGCTTCCCGCTGAGCAGGGAGCCTGATGTGGGACTCAGTCCCAGGTCTCTGGGATCACGACCTGAGCCGAAGGCAGTCACTTAACCAACTGAGCCACCCAGGCGCCTCTCTACGGGTAGAAATTTTATAGAAAAATTTGAGACATACTGCTCCGTTAGTGCTAAATCAAGTCCACGTTAGCCTTTTTAAGAAAACAGAGAAAATATTTTAGGATGTAGCACAAATTTCCATCAAAAGTTAAAATGTAAAAGATGTGATGCTTTAAATTTAGGAGTAAATTTTTGCTTACCTGGAAATGAAACTATGGAGCTTCATTTGTTACTAATGTATTCCAGATAGCTGAGTCATTATTGTAAAGCAATCAAACAAATCTCACCTCTTCCAAGAAATTTCTAGTGAGATATAGCACTGAGTTAATTAATAGTGATTCTTAGAGCCATAGCAATGTCAGTTTGTGTCCAGGGCTGACCTCTATTGGGAAAGAAGAAGATATAGTCAGCATGGAGGTTGCTGAGGGCCAAGTTATCCTTCTCTCAAGCATTACCTACTGGCCTGAAATTTCCTCTAGTATATAATTATGGTAACTTTCACCATAAAGTATCAAGGCACAGCAAGTCACACAGGCTGTCAACCTTTCCTACCACATGTTAGGTAGGTAAGAGACACAGACATGTATTACTCCTATCTCAGAGTTTATAATGTAGCTAGAGAGATAAGGCAGATATGAGACAGTAAAACAAAACTATAAAGACAAGGCAGTAGTTAATTAAGAACTAAACTACGTGTTATTGTTTCCAGGAGCTGTAGGAAGTTTGAGGAGGAAAGGTCTAGCAGAAGTAGAGTAGCAGGAAGTTTTCAGGGCCTGAGGAGTAGGCCTTGAGAGAGGGTATGATTTTAGGAAGTGGACAGAAGCAGAGAGATCATCCAAGGAGACTTCCATATTGGGGGTGGTGGTGACCTGAATGGCAGGAACCTGCCAAAAACAGTGGAAAATACTCTTGGATAGTTGGGAGTAATGTCAAGAGATCAAGGGCATTAGAATTAGAATTAAAGAGAGAGGAAATAAAAGGTTTGAGGAGGTAAGTGAAGATGAGAAAAGTTGCTCTGAAGGTGAAAATAGCAAGAGGACAACAGTTAAACGTGAAGTGAACCACTTTTTAAAAAATAGATGGGATCCTGGGGGCACCTGGGTGGCTCAGTCGTTTAGTGCCTGCCTTCAGCTTAGGTCATGACCCCAGAGTTCCGAGATGGAGGCCCGCATCAGGCTCCCTGCTCGGCAGGAGGCCTGCTTCTCCCCCTATCACTCCTCCTGCTTATGTTCCCTTTCTGGCTGTGTTTCTGTTTGTCATATAAATAAATAAAATCTTAAAAAAATAGATGGATTCTGTATTAATTTAAGTAACATAAGGGTACTCTGAAGAGATGAGATAAAAGATAGGTAAGCTTCCCTGAGTTTATATGTGTGGCAGAAGAAGGGGAGATTTAAAAGTGGACAACTGTCCTAATGCTGATGGGTATTTGGGATACTAAAGTCAATTCATAATTTGACTTCTGGAATCTTGGGGGGTACATTTGGTTCACAGAGTTATGGGCCCTGAAGTAGCCTTGGATTCTCAGGACAGAAATTCTGCCCAGGAAATAAGAAGAGGGATATGTTAGGCCTATTCTCTCTTAAAAGATAT
>PITA01031457.1:0-15202 GCA_004023965.1 Spilogale gracilis
TTCTTTGTTGTTTTCGTTGCTTTGTCTTCATTAAAATTGGCACCACTCCCCCAAGAGCACCAATTTGCCACAGCTTGTCTGGACAATAATGGGAGAATCTTGTTCCAGAAATTATGGGAAACAGAATGTCCTTAGGAAGTCAGAGAGAGAGAGAGAGAGAGAGAAGAGGAAGACCTGTCTTTCCAGAATTCAGAGTCTAACAATGTGAGAGGAAGAAAGAAGGAAAACAAGTAGGAATAAGAAAGCTCCATCGTTCAAAGGAGAATCTCACAACCTCTCTCCAGCTGCTGGCTACCGGCCATCGCATTCTACTGTGGACAGCTCCAGTGGCCGAGGGGGTTCTTTACCGCGTGGTGAGCTACTTCCATCCGCTTTTGCTAGTTCTTCTGGAAGCTACACAGAATAGATTATTGGACTGTATCATCTTTCAGAGGATTGAAGATATGAAGATGACTGGCATCCTTCCCACATAAATATTGTCCAGAAAAATAGATGTAGATCCCAGTAGTTCCTTATCTGAAGTCACCTTCAGACATAAACAGCACAAACAGCAAAGGAAAAAAAGACCGTAAAAGGAGAACCTTTTGAACAGTGGTACCCCATAAACAAGGCAAAAAGACCCGGGCTAGGGACAGATGTTTCTGTAGGAAATGGGATTGATATGCAGCTGTGTAAATATTCAATAAATCAATAAACAAGAGAAATAATTTGTGAGATGAATGGGCAAAGAATATGAGCAGACAGTTCATAGAAGAGGAAACACAGCTGGCTAGTAAGCATATGAGAAGACCAAATGACCTCCATTCTCTTATGCTCCTTAACCACTTGCCTCTATCTCTGGGGTCCTTCGCTGGTCGGCAGAACTGAGGACACTTCAGTTGCCTCTGCTGGCGAACCTGCTTTGCGGAGATGAGTTACTATGTGTCTCTTCTAACCTGCCTTCTTCTGAGAATGACCGCCACATCCATCATCATGGTGTAGTTATGAAGGGGTGATGAGCCAGGGGAAACTCTTGGGAGCCCTGACTCAGGCCCTAGATACAGAAGTCTTGGCGAGTTTTTGGTGCCACGTTTGTGTTGGGTGGTCTGCTCACTGGGACACCCTTCTCCACGCTCAGAACTGCAGCCAGCGAACCTCACGCAACGGCGCCCTGCTCTTCCTCCCTCCGTCACAGACGCTTTGCTGAGTCTGCAAGAAGCAGGGCAGAAGGCACTGATGTCGCATGCTCAGAATGCAGCATCTTCCCTGGGAGTATTTTCTCAATATCTGGGAAAAACAAGTGAAACTGACTCATCTGGTTGGAGTTCTACAGAAAGATGATTGCAGATTTCTTGCGATTTTATTCTGCTTTGGTGTCAAAATTCAGCCAACAACATGCCAGAAAATGTGTGTAAAATCACATTACAGATTTAGACCCTCGGAGAGGAAGTTATTTTTACCAGCGCGGGGAAGGAAACAGAAAGTGACAGTTGGCAGGGAAGTCTGGGCAGGGCTGAGTAAGGAGGTGAGGTGTGTGCACAGCTGGGGTGCGGGCTCGCTGGCATCGCCCGGTCCGCCAGACCGGCCTCGGGGCTGCTGCGTGGTCGCCTCCTGGCAGGTCGACTGCGGAGTTCCTATGTCACAGACCGACCCGGAGGGCAGTGTTGACGTACCCTCCGAGGACGGCCCTGAAGCCGTGGTGAGTGTAGCATTGATTCCTCCTGAGACGTGCACACAGCACGAGCTGTCACAAGATCCTCTCTCAAGAGCTGCACAGGACACAGAGGGGACAACGCAGCAAAGGATTCTGGAAAGCTACGCAAATATAAAACCAAATAGGGCAGTGTCTTTATTTTGTCCTAGTAGATGACAGGAGCGAGGCTGTGTTATTTTCTTTGCTTGGACTTTTCCCAATTCCAAAGGCTGCCCTTGCCTGCTGGCCCAGTGGAGATCCAAAGCCTTACAGAGAATGAAGTATTTGTGGTTATGTTCTTCTAGTCCTGCTGTGAGATGAAGAGGTTTCCAGAAACTAAGGGGAGGGAGAAGGGAGGATTTGTTAGGATCCATACCTCTTTTTATTGCCCTTTTCCCTTGGGCAAAGGATATGCAGACTTACCATTTAATGATGATATTTGAGTCTCCTTCGCTTGGAGTTTGATCATGCACTTTTCAAATGCATTTGGAAGAGACTTTATTCAAGCATTCATGTGCCTTGCTGTCCTGTTCCCTACGGCTGGGGAGACGTGGGCGCCTTGCCTTCTCTGTGCCTGTGTTGTGAAATGGGCAGTCGCGGCTGTGCCGCTCTGGTTCCGACCCGAACTCTGGCATAGAGAGTTGTGTGTGCGTGTGTTGGGAAGGGTGCTCCCTAGCTTGGAGGGAGGACCTACTAGAACAGACCTGGGTTACCAGGAGGGCTTCTATTTTTGTCTTTTGTTTCTTTTATGGTGTAACACATTGGTTTTTGAAAACATAGCCTCCTTTGTCCAGATTTTTTTCTGGTCACCTTGTTGGAATGATGGGTGAACTTTTCTTCATTTCAGAATAAGTCTTGCCCACAAAGCTTTTTTTAAAAAATATTTTATTTATTTGAGAGAGAGAGAGAGAGAGAGAGAGAGAGAGCAAAAGAGCGTGAGAGAGCACAGAAGCAGGGGTGAGGGGAGGGGTAGAAGCAGTCCTTGCTGAACAGGGAGCCCAATGCAGGACTGGATCCCAGGACTCCCGGCTCATGCGTCAAAGGCACATGCTTAACCCATCGAACCACCTAGGTGCCCTGCCCACAAGGGTTATACTTCATGGAAGTTTCACACTGACAAGCCTTAAAGGATCAGAGAACATATTTTCTCATAGTTTTCACATGACCTCCCTCCTTCACTTTTACCTTGGTAGTCGCCCTCTCTTGCTTTCATCTTGTTCCTGCAACAAATATTCAGCAGACTTTTCTGAAGTGCACTCAGAAGGCTACCTTCTGCTTGGAGGGGCAGAGAAGGCTAAACATTGAGAGGGATGAACAGGGTCTGTGGGAAGCTACTGGAGGAGAGTAGACGCAGTGTTTGTGCCTGGCGGTGGAGAGGCTGATGGTCTCTGGGTCAGTCCCTGTTTATGCCAGTCTTGAGCTCTGAAGTCTGGCTGCACAATAGAATTTCCCGGAGAGCTTTGGAAAATCTTGATTTTCATTCATTTGGCCAGAATGGGGTCTGGGCACCTGTATTTGTTAAAAGCCCCCAGGTAGTTCTAATATGCAAGCGAGGTGGAGAACCACCAAAGCGGATTCAGGGGGCACCGTGTGTGTGCTAAGTCCTCTCACAGAGCTATTTAGGGACACTTCACTTAATCCAAAATCGTTTATTTGGTTGTGACATCACCCTGTAGCTTTTGGCTTCTCCACATGAGCTCTTCTCAAACTTGGATGGCATTCAGGTCACCTGGGAATTGGTTAGACTGTAGATTTGGGTGCAGTGGATCTTGGGTGGGGCCTGGGATTCTGCATTTCCAAGAAGCTCCCAGGTCTCACCAGTGTGCTCCCATTCTCCCATCAGAGGGTCACACTTTGAGTAACAAGGGTCTACACTGCAGCATTTCTAGGACATAACTAATAATTGTAAACAGACCATGAGTGAGGATACATCCCCACCCACTAAAGATCTGTGCATTTAAACATTTTATGAAATTCTTCTTTTTTTAAAGATTTTAAAGATCTACACCCAGCATGGGGCTTGAACCAACAACCCTAAGATCACGAGTCGCATGTTCCACTGACTGAGCCAGCCCCTATAGGCACCCCTATAAACTTCTTGAAATTGAATTTTCATTCACCAGTTTGATTGTTCAAATTTAAGAATACTAGATTTTTCTTAAGTGAGAATCACACATTTGCATGATTCAAATTTAAAATACCTCTTTTTTTTTTTTTTCTTTTAAGCCCTGTCAGAATCCACGGTATTGAAATGTAGGCTGTTGGGAGATTTGTGAATGTACAGATTTTGACCTAATGTCAAGTTCATCAATAAGCATTGGAAATACATTAAGTGGTGTCAGGTGTGAAGTTTCTTCATAGTTGTTGCAGATTCCTGTACCATTTTAAATTTCCTTGTTGAGATCAAGCATCAGAATTCATTGCCAAGTGTCCCTCTTATCCAGATACTCCTGGTGAATTTTTTTTTTTTTAATGGCAGAGGAAATGATTGGATGCAAATAAAGCAAATAATTAGAATGACTTGGTGTCATGCTTTCATGACTCAGTTTTAAGAAACATTAGTACACCATTAATACATAGTAGTAAATGGTAATAATGGTAGTAAAACCATTAGTGCATGCTGATTGGAGGAAACTGGAAAACAGAAGAGCACCAAGGAGAAAAGAGAAAGCATGTTAATTGCTTTACTCACAACTGGTTTGATTTGGTTACACCTTCCTCCCTCGTGTATGGTGAAGGCCCTTTCACGCCTTCACACATTTTTCTAAGAGGTTGGTTTTCATGGTGGCAGAGTGTCTTGTGAATGTTCTGTGATTCCTGTAGCAGGGCCTTTTTCATATTTAGCCTCTTTCCAGTTTTTCGAGATTCTAGATACAGCTGTGATGTACTTCCCCGGGATAAATTCTTAGACTTGGAACTGCTGGATCAGAGTGCGTGCCCATGTTAAAATCACTCTTCGTGCAAACTGCCATAGTTTTTGGTGTAATTCACCAGCAGTCTGCAACCTGCTTTGCTCATACCCTGATAAGCACTGGATATGATGTCATAAAACTCCTCATCCATTCCATTGGTGAAAAGTGATACTCTCATGCTATAATTCCCCTCTGCTTGCATATTAGTGACATTGAGCAATTTGACTGTGTTTATAAGACGTGTTTCTTCTTTGGGGAATTAGTTTTACCCTTTCCCATTTTTTTCCTCTGGATGTGTTCTTATCAATTTTAAGAGTTCTTTCAGGATGGAGAGTATTAAGCCTTTCCTTCCTGGTTTTTCATTGCCTTTTGGTTTTTTAAATCAGTAGCTTTTATTTTTCTTGTGCACTCATTAACGTTCTTTTGTTTATTGTTTTTTTCTTTGCTTTTATGGTTTTCTTAGTTTTTTTTAAAAATTATATTTAGTTAGCCAACACATAGTGCATCATTAGTTGTTTGTTTTTTTTAAAAGATTTTATTTATGCATTTGAGAGAGGGAGAATGAGTGAGAGAGAGCAGGACAGGGGAGAAGATCAGAGGGAGAAGCTGTGGAGCTGGGAGCCCAATGCGGGACTTGATCCCAGGACTCCAGGATCATGACCTGAGCTGAAGGCAATGGCTTAACTAACTGAGCCATCCAGGCACCCCTGCATCATTAGTTTTTGATGTAGTCTTCTACATTTAGGAAGACCTTTAATCCTGACATCAAGTGTGTAGTCTGTATATTTTCTTCTAGTTTGTTTGTTGTTTCCTTATTTCATTCACTTTCTCACCCCTTCTGGTACTTATTTTGGTGTAAATGAACTCAATGATTTTGCGAGTCTAGCTAGAGAGAAAGTCATCATACTTGAATGTTGTCATTCTTGAACAGTAAATTAATTTTTCAAACAATGACATGAACTGATTTGACCTTAACACTTTTTAGAGGCTTCAAAACTCCCGGTTGCCATCTACTCCCACACTTTCAGAGGCAGGAGGGCTTTGGAGTCCATCTGGTGCTAGAACCCAGTGGCTGGGCTTCCACCGCCTCTCCCAGCCACACCTCTGAGCGCAGGGGCCCACTGCCCAGCCGCTGCAATTGTTTCTGAACACAACTGTTGTGTGTCCGTGCATTGCAGAGTTGCTTGTGCTCTGGCTAGGCAGCCATGACTGCTCTCCTTGCCTGCCCTGCCTGAATTGCTCGGTTGCAGGATCGGGCAAATTTATGACTCTCAGCCTCTTGGATTCTTCCTGAGTCTCTCACTGAGAGCTCAGAATGGGCCTCCTGGAGTCACATGTACCCTTTTCAGTTTGGCTAGAAATTTAGCTGAGGGCAGAGCTCGTTAAGGACAGCCTGGCTCTGCCAGCCCCTAGCCCGTAGCAGCATCTCGGTCATGGGGACAGCGCTCATGTTAACACTATTTTTATAAGCAGCTAGATGACAATAAGTTATTTAGCTCCCGTGGGCTATTATTTTTCTAAATGTTTATAAAACTCAAGGGATCACAATTTGAAAACATGGACATTTAAAGGCCAACCATATGGTCTAGCAGAACTGCATTTTCTTTTCAGGAAATCATGTTTCATGTTTCTACTGTGAGCTTGCCTTTAACAGGATGTTGAGTATTTCAGGAGGCAGTGCGGTATAACAGAGCCTTGGGCTTCCGATCAGAAGTCCTCTGTTTGAGTCCTGGCATTGTCACTGTGCAGCTGTGTGACCTTGGGTAATTCACGTAACCTCTCTG
Organism: Spilogale gracilis; assembly: GCA_004023965.1. NCBI lineage: Eukaryota > Metazoa > Chordata > Mammalia > Carnivora > Mephitidae > Spilogale > Spilogale gracilis. Next base: position 6,369 of record PITA01031457.1, read on the forward strand.
AATCTCTGTTGGAACTTTAGAGGGACTCTTTCTGTTCTAGAACAACAGCCAGCAGATTCTAAAGAAAATGCTATCTGGTATTCTGCTACCTAGAATCCTATGAAAACTTGCGTTTTTCTGCTTGCATTGTAATTTCTGCTACTACACATCCTCATTTTAATTATTGAGGCAAAAGTCTGGCCAGAACAGGTGGCACTCTGGAGTATAGGAGCAGGAGGGAGGTTCCTTAACTGTGGCGTGTGTGTGTGTGTGTGTGTGTGTGTGTGTGTGTGTGTGCTGTGACTTCAAAAGACCAACCCATCAGAATTCTGCCTTTCAGCTTTCACACACAGGGTTATTTGTTGTGTATATAGTTCTGTTCTCTCTGTCACAGTTTTCTGTGGAAGACCTCCTAAGGTAATATAAATTACATTTTAATCTACTGGATCTTTTTACTCTTTCCCTATGTCCTAAAGGAAAATTTTCCAAAAGGAAAAATCCTTAGACAAAGATTTTTTATTTTTTGGTATGTCCTAAGACCTCTGGCTGTTTCACTTTAACTTACAATGAATAGTTTGGTGATTAGAACTTCCAAAAACACTTACCCCGTGATCATAAGTTTTTAATTTTTTCAATACTGTTTTCAAATTGTGTGCTAGAGACACAAAAGTTCTCCCAAGAGCTACTGATCTAGTCTCTGATATGGATGTATAAATTCATCATTTTCAGGCATATGTTTGTGCTCATAGAGATTCATTCACATGCTTGCAGAGCACAAGGGAGGGGAAAATTAGATTACAAGAAGGCTTCATGGAAGAGGTGGCCCTGGAACTGGATGTTGAAGTATAAATAGGAGTTTGCTGGACAGACATACAGGAAAAGGGCGTTCCAAGCAGAAGGAGCAGTACGTGTAAGGGCAAGCCCGTGGGCAAATCGTGGCACCTGTGGGTACTCCAAGACAGTACAGGGTGGCCACTGAGAAATTGTGGCAGGGGACAGGGAGTGGGATTTGCTACAGGGGAGGATCCTAAGGGAAAAGGATAGATGTGAAGGCACTTGTATGTTGCACTGACTGTCTTTCAGTTGGGGGGGAAACCACTGAACAGTTTGAGATAGCAGGGTGACATCAGATATGGTATTCATGAAGATTCTGGAGACAGAATGCTATGGAAGAGTCTTAAGCATTTGTCTGGAAGGGCCTTCAGATTTGAATAGCGTTAAACGTTCATAAAGTACTTGCCTGAGTATTATCACACCTGCTTTTTTACTCTCCCACATGGTGGGTAGTAAGCTCACTTCGCAGAGGAATAGCCTGAGTCCAGAGACACTTGAAGGGCCCTGGGTTGCTCAGCTGGTGGCTTGGGGAGACAAGGTGTTCTGCGTCTGGTCCAGGTCTGCTCCTGCCCCGGGGATCTTGTCCTCTTTCCTCCATGTATACAGAAGCAGATTTCAACAAAAGCACTAAAGTATTTTTCTCACTCCTTTAAGAGAACTTTCAAAGTAGTTTTAATCTTGATAAAGAAAGTTGGACAGGGAAGTCAACTTAATTCTTATCCTGCAGGTATTTATTTAGTCTAATAGATTCATGTCAATTTGCCCCCTTGCCGCTGTTTTCCTGTTATGATAGTGTCCTACAAGCTCATGGTTTATTTTCTCTGATTAGCTGAAATGGGAAGAAAAATCCCCGCTGCGTTTTTATTAGGATAGGCTCTACCGTATCTTGAATTTATGTTTCATTTATTTCAGTAACTTCGATTATGCCATTTTGTTGTAGATCAAGCTAGCATTCAGGCTATCATTTCTCACTGTTTTAAAAATGATTGTTCACTTAGTACAGCGGGCTTATTTTCTCTGTAGGCTTATTGAAGAGTCTTTAGTAGTGACTCCATTTATGTTTTGTCTTAAGGCCTGTATTCTGGGGCTATTGATCTTGCTTTTTTTCCTTTCCTTTAAAAAAAAAAAAGATTTTATTTATTTATTTGAGGGAGAGAGAGTGCTCAAGCTGGGTGAGGGACAGAGAGAGAGGGAGAAGCAGGCTCTCCACCAAGCAGAGAGCCCAACATGGGGCTCACTGCTAAGACCCTGGGATTATGACCCAAGTCGAAGGCAGATACCTAATCCAGGCACCCAACCCAGGCGCCCCTGATCTTGTGTTTTGAGTGTAGCTTTTCATAAAGCAGTTTAGTCCTTCTAACTCCTGCTGGAGGGCACATGGCCCTCCCTTGGCTGCCACCTGCTCTGGGAGGTTTCAAGCAAAATGAGCAATGAATCTTGGAACACTGAAAAAATAAAATAAATTTAAAGTAAAAAAAAAAAAAAGGTCTAGTTTTGTTTGTGCTTAATTTTGACCAGAAACCAGTTTGAAAATCTCTAATCTTATTAAAACACAGCTGGAGGAAGGGGGTTTAGGTCACAAAAAAAGAAATTGAGCTGTGCTGACGGTAGTGGGTGAAGAGGTAGTCCTTCAACCACTTGAACTGCAGGACATCTGTTTAGGGAAGAGGTGAAGGATAAAAAGCTCAAGTGGGTGCTCTGGGCCCCCGACCTGTCTACAGTGGCCCAGGGGCTGGCACTTCTTGGGTAATGTATGCTTATTAGAGTAATTATAAGGTGGAGCGAGATAGTTTTTATAGCTGTACATTAAATGTATATCTGAGTTTTCTGGGGGCCAAGGCAAAAAGGGGAATAAAATATGTCATGTCATCTTTATCTGTATGAGAAACATACCTGTTCATTGGGAAAGAGTGTCCTCTCTTTTCCTGACTTCAAATTATAGGAGAAATTTATTTGATCTTAAGAGCATTATACTGGACAATATCTTCTACAGTGTCCCCTCACCACCACCACCACCACCCCCCGAAAATGACCGGTTCTTCGCAAGCTTGTGCCATTCAGCGGCCCTTTGTGAAAGTAAAAGGCGTAATATAAAATCACAGGTCAGCCATGGCTTTTCCCTGGGGAGCTGAGCCATTTGGGTGTCTTGTCTGTTTAGTTTAGGTGTCTTGCTTTTCAGTAGCTTTATGTCAGAGAAAAGACAGAGCAATGGGTATTGACCATGACCCTGATTGTTTCTCTCAAGTATCAGTTTCTTCAGCCTTGTTTTTGGCAGGAACAGGAGAGTAGTCTGTTGAATGATGTTAAGTGCTGAGGCACAGAAATCCAATGTGGGTGAGTGAGTTTGCACAGAGCCACATTCTGATTCATTCACCTGCCCTTGTAGGGCAGCCTGCCTTGGATCTTCTGGGCTTGGTGGAGGGCTGAGCGTTGGATGGGACCCTCCCAGACTCTCAGCATTCTTCCTCACCTGGCAGCTGAGATCTGGGCCAGAATCTTTCTTAGAGAATTCTAAATAAACATATTTTGAATGTTAACACCTGATGCCTTGGAGAACTGTTTTTTAAATGTCTAATGTATTTCCAATTGTCAGTGAGACAATGGAGTTCATTTTACTGGCTTTTCTTCTGTAGCTGTTGAAATAATAATAATGATAATAATAACAATATTTTTCAGTTCAGCAAGCTTTTATTAGTCTTGCCATATTTTAGCACTCTTGGATACATGATTCCACAAAATGATATGAGGAACTTTGACAAAAATAAAGGATATTATGAACTCAGTTGTAAAGTATGTTGATTATAATTTCCATGTCTTTTAATCTCACTTATGTCAATATGAATTAGAAAATGGTCATTTCCCCATATTTGGAATAAGATGATATGATATTGAGACTATAACTTATTTTTCAAATGTAAATGGAAACACCAGAAGCCTCAGAGTTTTTAGTACACCAGAAAAGGTGCATTCAATTCCTTTCCATTGGGTGACATTTTCTTTAACTATTTTTACAGGACATATATAAATTTTTTTCTATTTTTCCCTTTTGAAAAGGACAATAGGAGGGAGAGATGTAAGAGAAAATTTGTAAATTTGCACCAATGCCTCGTTTGGGATTCTGTGTCACCTCGGACGAGGGTTCTGTACACCTTTAGGCATTGTGCACACAAAGATTACAAGGGGTATCGAGCAGGGATTGTCAGAGAGAATCTAATTCTCCATTATTCGCTGCCCAGTTATTCTTTCCTGGAATTGAGCTCCCTGAGAACTTGCCATGCCGATTCTCCTTTTCCACTCGTTCACCCTCCAGGCTCTCCCCACCTGCCCCCTTTGCAGAGAGGTTGACCTGACTCACAGGGTGCTGGGTGCCCCAAATGGCCAGGTGCTTAAGGAAGATGCAGAAGCTGGGTGTTGAGACTGTATGTGAGCAGTGCAGGTAACAGATCCTTCTGTCAACCAGGTGGTTTCAGTTCTTTGTTTTCAACCAAAGTGAAGGTGTTAAAGTTATCCAGGAATCAAATTATTCAAGAAATCAAGTAATCACTTCCTGTAGGTGATCAACAGATTACTGTGGAATTTAGAAAGACATTATGAAGAAGAGAGTGATGTTGCTATAATGGAACTCGCCCTCCGCCTCTACTAATTTATGTGAGTGAAGTTTCTCAGTGTTCATATTATTAAAATGAAAACTAGGAAGAAAGGTGGATGCATTTTCCATTACGTCTTACTTGGGCTTTTTAATCATTATTTGTGAAATTTGTAAAAATCTTTGTGTCATTTTGTTCAATTGTCCACCAGTGGTAATCTTAATAAAAACTCAGCTCACGATATATTTTTTGTACTCTAAGACATTATGGTCACAGAAAAATTTTAAAAATGAATTTCAATTTATATACATATTTTTGCTGTATAAAATAGAATGGGATGATGAAAAATATTCTCAAACATAAAAATATAGGGTGCCTGGGTGGCTCAGTTGGTTAAGCGACTGCCTTCAGCTCAGGTCATGATCCCGGAGACCCGGGGTCAAGCCCCACATCGGGCTCCCTGCTCGGCGGGAGGCCTGCTTCTCCCTCTCTCACTCCCCCTGCTTGTGTTCCCTCTCTGGCTGTGTTTCTCTCTGTCAAATAAATAAAATCTTTAAAAAAAAACATAAAAATATATTCTGTTAGAACAAATATTTGGGGTGGAGCAAGTGAATGAAGATACAAGTTAGTGGAGAATGAGTGAATGGAAGAAAAGCCCGTTAATTCCTCCCTTTCCCCGTCCTCCCCATCCTTCCTTCGTAATGGTCTCGCCTCTAACAAGGATTTTCTAATACTGAGAGTGACTTAAATATACCTGTGTTATCCTCTCCCCTCTCTCTTGATCCTCCCCTACCTAGGCAACTGCTGTCTCAATCTTGTATTTACTGTTCTCCGCCAGTTTTTGTGGGGCTTGAACACTGTACAGACTTAAAAGCTTTTTTTAAAGGAAAAAGGATAAAAAATTATGAGTTCAAAATGCCCAATAATGAAATGTCATCTAGTTTGAGAGGGTGTCTGAGGAAGGAGAAGTTAAGAATGGAAAGAAACAGTGATGGTAACTAATTGCTTAAGCAGCTTACCTTTGCAGATTACAAAGACATGTGACCAAGTGAGTTTATTGCTAATAAATTTATCTATGCAGCTCTAAAGGCTCCTGAGGTATAAGTAATTTCAGTAATTTCAGTAATTTCACTGTGAACCTCCCTGTGTACATTACACACACACACACACACACACACACACACACACACACGTCCCAACTTTATAGGAAATAAGTTTTTATATTCACAGGGGTAGATCTCAGTGTGTGTGTGTGTGTGTGTGTGTGTGTGTGTGTGTGTGTGTGTTGGATATATGTATAAAATTATATAATTGTTTTATTTAAAATATCAATATGTATCTTGCTGGAAATCATATCTCTTGCAGCTTTTTTAAACATATGATGAAAATTTCTGGATGTTAAAGTGTGCAAGGGAAATTTCAAAATTCTGTTGGGGGTAATTTTGAACATAGAGGCTTGACGACCATCACAGAAGAGACTAGTCCTTGCAGTTTTAACACTTGGAATTCTGTTGAGAAAACACATAGCTGACCACTATGCTTGGAAATGAATCTTATGGTGTAAACCACAGAGGTTTCCTTGTGGAGGAAACGGTTCTGGACACCAGAGGCTATTACCAAGTCTTGGGAACTGAAGCCGGGCTGCACATGAACATATGTCCTAGTTTCACATCTGTTTGCGGGGGGGCGGGGAGGGGGGCAGGTAAAGCCAGATCTCCCTATCCATCTTCCTTACCCCTCCTTGCTGCTTCTATACCTCCCACCCCACCTCCCCAACCTGTCTTTGTTCTGAGTTACACCCTAGGTTAAAAACAAAAAAAAATTAAACCATGCAAGTTTCTACCTGTGAGGTTGTTTGAGGTCATTTGAAACATTTTAACTCGGAGCCCTTCCAAAGTGGCAGCCCCACAGTCATCCCTTCACTCTCAGAAACTTTAGTTGCCAGTTTCTTAGAAGCCACAGGGAGTATAGATAGCACATTGTTTCTTTTTTCACTGTCACAGTAAAAATCCTGTTTCGTTTTGGTGATTGTGGTGGTGGTGGTGGTGGATAGGCGTTAACCTGATTCCACCCAACCTTTACAGGATGCTGTTTAACTGTGCCTGCACTGTGTTTCAATTATGGTAAATTTCTTGATGGTGAGAGAGGGACTATGTCGTCTCACACATCTTTTTTGATTCGTCACAGCCTCTTGTGTCAGATGAGTGCTTAGCAGGGAAAACAGATACTATTAAAAGGGCATTTTATTGAATTTAAATTGTGCTGATGTATTCATTTATTTAAAAATATTTATCGAACACCTACTGTGTGCCAGGGGCTTCAAAGCACTTAGAGTGTGGTTTAAAAAAAAATTCTGATGTTAATTGACCGCCTACTCTGACCTCTGTTGCTATGTCCTTTATTTCATTTGAGCTCACAAAATCCTACAAGTTCTGTGAACTCCGTTTTACTGATGGATAAGCTGAGGCTTAGAGATGTTGAGCAATTTGCGGGGTAAGTGAAGATGCAGGATTTTTAACCGAAGCAGTCTTACTCCAGATCACGCATTGGTCTGTTGTCGGCCTGTGGCAATGAAGGGGAATTGGGCATAGCTTTAACCTTATTGGAAAAGAATCCCAGATATGAAAAGTGCTTTGATGATGTCATAGTTAATTATTTACACTTGATGAAATATGAATTTCACAGTTAGGACTCTAGGAGAGCAAGACATATATTTTTAATTGTCTTTCTCCCTCTTTTTTCTTAACTTGGAGAATCCTGGAGCTGAAAATGTCTTTGTGCTTACTTTCCTGCATTTTTTTTTGTTTTTCTTTTTCCTTTTTTTTTTATTGTTACTAAAAATTTTTTTCCCCAGTATTCCAAGATTCATTCCCCATTCCCCACACCCAGTGCTCCATGCTTTAGGTGTCCCCAGTACCCACCACCAGGCTCTCCCATCCCTCCACCCCCCTCCCTCCAAGTCCCTCAGTTTGTTTCTGTGTCCAAAGTCTCTGTTGTTTCGTTTCCCTCCCTAGATTACCCTAGTTCCCATTTACTTTCCTTCTCCCACTGCCCTCCAGTTTGCCCCTCATGCACCGCAAGTAAGTGAAACCATGCGATACTTGACTTTCTCTTCTTGGCTTATTTCACTCAGCATAATCTCTTCCAGTCCAGTCCATGTTGCTACAAAAGTTGGATATTCATCCTTTCTGACGGAGGCATAGTATTCCATCGTATATATGTACCACATCTTCTTTATCCATTCATCTGTTGATGGGCACGTTGGCTCTTTCCACAGTTTGGCGATTGTGGCCATTGCTGCGATGAACATTGGGGTGCATATGGACCTTCTTTTCACTACATCCGTATCGTTGGGGTAAATGCCCAGTAGTGCAATTACAGGGTCATAGGGTAGCTCTATCTTTAATTTTTTAAGGAATCTCCACACTGTTTTCCAAAGCGGCTGCACCAGTTTACATTCCCACCAACAGTGTAAGAGTAAATTTCAGAGAATTGTTCTTGTTTCTTTTGGCTAAATTAGTAGGGCAACTTTACCTCGCCTCAAACAAACAAGGGTGGACCTTAAGTTTGAATCCCAGCCTGATGCTGTTGGGGGCCAGAGCATGTGACTCTTCAGACCTGCTGTGCTGCCTTCCAGCAGAGGCGTGGTTTCTGGTTTCGGTCCAGATTCAGTGAATCTTTTTCCAAATTAAAAAAATAATAATAATATGACCATTAGCTTGCATTTTCCACCGTGTTCGAGACTTTTTCAGCAAAAGTGTTTGCAGTGGATTTTTGAGGGTGGGAGTGTGGTCAGTGATGTAACAGAATCTCAGGGATTTAGCAACCAAGCTGTTTTCTTCTGACAACCAGTTCTGTGCAGAATCATCTCATTCTTCTCTGCACATGCTTCACCTTAAAGTGAACCTCCAAGGTGAGCGAGATAGAGCAGTTCGAGTGGAGCACTTTGAAAAGAGGCAAAGAGACATACTTGTAATGAAAAGTAGTGCAAAACCTTAGTTATCTAAAACACCAGGGAAGGAATCATTTGATTTTTTTTCTTTTCAATGGCTTGCGGGTGTAGCTGGGGCACCGAGTAGGGAGTCGGGAATGTGCAGTGCTTGGGCGGGGATCCCCGGAGCTGTCGAGGTGGGGGCTGCCCTCCCTCTCTGCACCTGCGGTGAGTTGGGGCTTTGAACTCTGGGGTATGTTTTTGTAGCCACGCCATCGTCTCCTTTGGCGTCCGTCTCCTGTCATGTCCATGGTGCCTTTCTCTGCTTTCACGTAGCTGGCAGCTCTCCTCCTCCTGCTAACTTACTTCTTACGCCACTCGAACTGCTCTATCTCGCTCAACTTGGAGGTTCACTTTAAGGTGAAGCATGTGCAGAGAAGAATGAAATGATTCTGCACAGACCTGGTTGTCAGAAGAAAACAGCTCGATTGCTAAGTCCCTGA
>PITA01031458.1:0-15167 GCA_004023965.1 Spilogale gracilis
GAATGCAGCCTTTTTTTTTTTTAAAGATTTTATTTATTTGATGGAGAGAAACACAGGGAACGTAGAGAGGGAACACAAACAGGAGAGATGGAGAAGCATGCTTCCTGCTGAGCAGGGAGTCTGATGCGGGGCTCCATCCTGGGACTCCCTGGGTCATGACCTGGCCAAAGGCAGACGCTTAACAACTGAGCCACCCAGGTGCCCCTGAATTGAGCCTTTTGAAATTTATTGAGACTTATTTGAGTCCCAGCATATGTATAGTTTACCTTGATGAATATTCTGCATCCACACGAAAAAAAAATGTGCTGTTCTGCACTGTTGGGTGTAATGTTCTGGAAATGTCAGTTTGAGCAATAGTGTTGTGTAGATATTCTTTACCCACACTGATTTTTTTTTCTTTGCTTACTGTATGAATTATGAGAAAGAGGTGGTAAAATCTCTAACTATGATTGTGGATTTCTCTCTCCCTTTAGTAGTGTCAGTTTTAACTTCATGAAATTTAAAACTCTGTAATTAGGGGAATACATATTTAATATCATTATGTCTTTCTGATAGTTATCTCATCATTATAAAATGTCTCTTTATCTCTTGTAATTCTTTGTTTGGAGGCCTGTTTTCATATTCCTGTAACTTTAGTCATACTTTCTTATGCTTTTTACATGTACTTTATATATTTCATTTTTTTTTTCAGGCTGCCTGTTTGTGTCTTTATTTAAGGTAGTCCGACAAGCTGTGGCTTGTATTTGGAGTGTTTAGTCCATTTATATTTAATGTAATTATTGATCTTTTTGAGTTTAAGTCTACTATTTGCTCCTTGTTTTCTGTTTGCCTCTTCTATGTTTATTCCTTTATTCCTTTCCTACTTTCTTTTGGTTTAGTTAAAAAAATTTTTTTTCTTTTTTTTCATAACCCAGCCACCTTATCCCTTCCCCCTGACCCTGAAAAAAAATTTTTTTTAGATTTTATTTATTTATTTTACAGAGAGAGACACAGCAAGAGACGGAATACAATCAGGGGGAGTGAGAGAGGGAGAAGCAGACTTCCTGCCGAGCAGGGAGCCCAATGTGGGGCTCGATCCCAGGATCCTGGGATCATAACCTGAGCCAAAGGCAGACGTTTAATGACTGAGCCACCCAGGTGCCCCTAGTTGAATTTTTTTTTAAAGATTTTATTTACTTATTTGACAGAGATCACAAATAGGCAGAAAGGCAGGCAGAGAAAGAGGGGGAAGCAGGCTCCCCACTGAGCAGAGAGCCCAATGCAGGACTCACTCCCAGGACTCTGAGATCATGACGTGAGCCAAAGGCAGAGGCTTAACCCTCTGAGCAACCCAGGTGCCCATGAATTTTTTTTTTAAGAGTACCACTTTATTCCTCTACTGACCTCCTATTTTTCTTACTAGTTGATAGGGCTAACTGTACATCCTTAACTTGTAAAGTCTCTTTAGAGTCAGTTTTGTATCACTTTATATGCTACAGCTGACACTTAACACTTCTCATTTCTCAGTTCACATCCAATATCTCGCAAGTGTAGTTACCTTACAACAGTATAACTTCATTTAACTGCCCTCCTTTTTTGGTGCCCTATTATTGTCATACATTTTATTTCTAATATGTTATAAACCCTACCTTACAATCATTATTTATAGTTTTCCAATCAGTTGTCTTATAATATGGCAGTTATAAGAAATGAAAATCATAGTTTGGCTACACCCACCTATTTAACATTTCTGGAACTTTTCTTTCCTTTTGTACATCTGAGTTTCCATTTGGTATCATTCCTCTTAAGCCTGGAGAACATCTTGTAGCATTTCTTGTACAGGTCTTCCAGGGAGATTCTACTCCCATTTGTCTGAAGTTCACTGTCATTTTTTTTTTTAATATTTATTTATTTATTTATTTGACAGAGAGAAACACAATGAGAGAGGGAACACAAGCAGGGGGAGTGAGAGAGGGAGAAGCAGTCTTCCCACTGAGCAGGGAGCCCAATGTGAGGCTCGATCCCGGGTCTCCAGGATCATGATCTGAGCCGAAGGCAGTTGCTCAACCAACTGAGCCACCCAGGCGCCCCAAGTTCACTGTCATTTTTGAGAGAGATTTTTTTTTTTCCTGGTTAGAGACTTTGGTCTTGAAAGGTTTTTCTTTTCAGTACTTTTTTTCCCCACCATTGTCTTCCGACATCCATTATTTCTACTGAGAAGTCACTCGTCATTTGTTACTCTTATCCTCTATGCCTTTTTCTCTGACTCCTTTAAATTTTTTCTCTTTTACCTTTGTTTTCATCATTTTGGTTACAGTCTCATGGTATATTTTGTATTCTGCTTGGGTTTTGCTGAGGTGATCATTAAATTGATATTTTCATTAAATTTGGGATTTTCAGTCCTTAGTTCTGCCACATTCTCACCATTTTCTCCTCCTGGGACTGCAATTATGTGACTATTAGAAATGTATGATGTCCTACGGGTCCCTCCCTGTTCCTCCATTGCTTTTCCTTTGTTATGTTTTATTTCTCTTCGTTCTTCAGGGGGAATAATTTCTACTGATTTTTCTTAAGGTTCACCAATTCTTTTTGTGTGTGTGTGCCATCTCCATCTTGATACAGCTCATAGGATGAATTTTCTCCTTAAGTTACTGTACTTTTAAGTTCTAGAATTTTGAATTTTTTTGTATGTTTAGAAAAAGTAATTTCCATTTTGTGCTGAAATTCCTTATTTGCCCACTCATTCTGATAATATTTTCCTTTAATTTTCTGATTGTACTTACAGTAATGGCTTCAATATTTTTGCCTACTAAAATCTAATATTTGGATCATTTTGGCACCATTTTCTATTGACTGTTTTCTTCCTTGTGGATCACTTTTTTTAAAGAGTGTATTTATTTATTTGACAGAGAGAAACACAGCCAGAGAGGGAACACAAGCAGGGGGAGTGAGAGAGGGAGAAGCAGGCTTCCCGCCGAGCAGGCAGCCCGATGTGGGGCTCGATCCCAGGACTCCGGGATCATGACCTGAGCCCAAGACAGCCGCTTAACGACTGAGCCACCCAGGCGCCCTGTGGATCACGTTTTCCTAGGGTTTTTGTGTTGTTATTGTTTTTGCATGTTTAGCAATTTTTGATTGTGTACTGGAAATAATGGTTGATGCCTTATTGAGACTCTGGATTGTGTTCTCTCCTTTTGAAGAGCATTCACACATGCCCCCCCCTTTAAAGTTTTTATTTATTTGAGAAAGAGAGAGAATAAACAGTGGGGAGAGGCAGAGGGTGAGAGAGAAAAAAGCAGACTACCTAATGAGCAGGAAGCCCAATGCAGGGCTTGATCCCACAACCTGGAGATTGTGACGGACCTGAGCTGAAGGCAGACACTTAACAGACTGAGCCATCCAGGCGTCACCCCCTCTCCAGCCCCCCGCCCAACTGATTCATGTCCTAATAGTCAATTTGGTTTGCTGGCCAAACCCCTTGAACCTCTGTAGGCTTGCTTTTATGTTTTGTTAGGGCAGATGGGTATAAGTCCAAGGAAGTTTCTCTAGCCTCTCTGATTTGACAAAAGTCTGCCTCCAAACCTGAGACTTGTGTTTGGTTTTAGGTGTTGTTCGGGCAGGTGTTTGGAGGCCTCTGTCTAGTCATGGTCTTCACTAGTAGGCCACAGCCTTGCTGATGTCTCAGTTACTCTCTGGGTGACTTTGAACAAGGTGCTAGGGAGGCCTTTTCATTGGGGCCGGAGACTGGATTGGAACCAGCATCCCCTAGCACTGCTCAGCCTCTCTCTCTACTCTTTTCTCGACCTGATAGGAGTCAGTCTCTGATACAATTCTGGTAGTCCCACCCTATGCCTGGATCCCTCAGGGAAGGACTCACCGAAGACTCCCACACCACACTAGGCTTTAGGCTCACCCCCCCACACCCCCTCGCTCCTAATTCCAGTCCCATCAGCTGCTCCAGACTCTGGTATTTGCCTCTTGGCCATGTGGGACCAGCGTGCTTTGCTTGGATTCTAGCCCACTGTCTGGCAGGCAGGAAGCCGTCCCTGAGTGGAGAGTTATGGTGATGTGGTGATAGGGATGCACAGCCTAGGAATTTTGCATCTTCCAGGATTATTGTCTCATGCTGCTTGTTGGCGTATCTTGAAAACAGCAACCTCCCATATTTTTCTCAGTCTAATGGTTGTTTGTGGAGGGAGGGCTCAGCTGTCAGTAATTACTCTGCCAGGGCCTGAGAGCTGCCCCTGGGGGCCTCATGGCGGGCTGCCGATCGGTTGATGTCCAGGCTCGCTGCTCAGCTGTTGTCTTTTTTTTTTTTTTTTTTTAAGATTTTATTTATTTATTTGACAGAGAGAAACACAGCGAGAGAGGGAACACAAGCAGAGGGACTGAGAGAGGGAGAAGCAGGCTTCCCACCAAGCAGGAATCCCGATGTGGGACTTGATCCCGGGTCTCCAGGATTATGATCTGAGCCAAAAGCAGCTGCTTAACCAACTGAGCCACCCAGGCGCCCCTCAGCTGTTGTCTTGGGAGTTTCCTCTACCACCATCCTCGAGTTCCCTTTGCCTCTCTCTAGAATTGAAGTCTGTTTTCGGGAATCCCGTATCCTCTTATTTTTGGTTGATTTCTTTATTTTTACTTATTTTTATTTTAATCTTTTAAAAATATTTATTTATTTGACAGAGAGAAACACAGTAGAGAGGAAACACAAGCAGGGGGAGTGAAGGAGGGAGAAGCAGGCTTCCTGCTGAGCAGGGAGCCCAATGTAGGGCTCTTGATCCTGGGACTCTGGGATCATGACCTGAGCCAAAGGCAGATGCCCAATGACTGAGCCACCTAGGCACCTTGGCTGATTTCTTTGTCAGTAGCTTCCTGAGAAGGGGGTCAGGGAGGTAAATTTTTTGAGGCCCACGTATCTGAAAATGTGTTTAATAAACCATCACACTTGACTGCTGGTTAATTGGGTAGAGGATTATAGGTTGGAAATAATTTTCTCTCCTAATTTTAGGCATTTTTTCATTGAATATCTAATGCCATGTGGATTTTGTGAAACTTTAAGGTTAAAACCTGTTTTTTTTCTGTTTCTTTTCCTCTCTGGAAGCTTTTAGGACCTTTTTTCTTCCCCATTGGTACAGAATTCCCATGTGGTGTGTTTTGTGGGGGTCTGTTTTCCTCCACTGTGTGGATACTTAGTGGGCTCTTTTGACCCCAAGGAAGTTTTCTTGAAGTTTTTCTTTGAATTCCTCCCCTTGATTTTACTGGTTTTTGTTTGTTTGTTTGTTTGTTTTTTTAAGATTTTTATTTGTTTGACAGAGAGAAACACAGCTAGAGAGGAAACACAAGCAAGGGAGAGTGAGAGAGGGAGAAGCAGGCTTCCCGCTGAGCAGGGAGCCCGATGTGGGCCTCGATCCTGGGTCCCCGGGATCATGACCTGAGCCAAAGGCAGACGCTTAATGACTGAGCCACCCAGGCACCCAGATTTTACTGTTCTTATTGGATCTCCTAGGCTGGCCCTACAATTTTTTCCCTCTCTCTTCCATCTCTTTGTATTTCTTTATTTTGAAGGGATTTCTTCAACTTTATCTTCCAACCCTTAGGTTTCATTTTTCATTGATATTTTATTTTTAATTATCAAAAGCTTTTTCCCCAAGATTTTATCTTTAAATAATCTCTACACCCAGTATGGGACTTGAACCCACAACCCTAAGATGAAGAGTTGCATGCTCTTTGAACTGAGCCAGCCAGGTACCTTTCTGTTTTCTTTTTCTGAATACTCCCTCAGCTTTTTTTTTTTTTTTTTTAATGAAATAGTATTCTATTATTGTTTTATGGATCTTTTCCTATCTCTGAAATACTGATGGTTGTTTTTGGTAAATAAAACTTTGCCTCTGTGTTGTTTTTGTTTGGTCCAAGTAACTTTTCTTCTGTGTTCCTTTGGCCTCTGTCTTATGTGCTCTCCTCTGCAGTGTGGAGATGAATTTCTTGGTCATCTGGATTCCAGGTTTGTGTATTGGCGGAGTTCATGCCTTTCCCTTCCTCCCATGCGTGAGCTCACAGACACCTGGTTTCCTTGGAGCCTTTTAGAGTTGAGGAGTAAATAGGAGGTCTCAGGACTGGAGGGTTCCATTTGACATGTCATGGCTCAGAGTTTGTTAACTCTGAGACTTCTGTCAGCGGGGCCTAGGGAAGAGGCGGTCACCTCTGCAGGAGCTGTCTGAGGCCTCTGGGGTTTTTCCCTGTCCTGGACAGACAAGGAGGCCTCCCACACCTTGTAAACTACATAAAGAGGCCCCCAGGGTGTCTGTGCCGGTGAAGGAGGATGGATGGACCTACAGCTCCAGGGAGATCACAGGCTCATGTTCATCTTCATAGAGCCCCAGGAACCTGTGATTGTAGAGCAGAGAAGACAGAGCCTGAGCCCCCAAGGGCCCTGGCATCTGCCCACTCTGATGGCCCCCGACATCTGTCCCAGGCCCAGAGCACAGTGGAGGTCCAGGTCTGCTCCAGGTGTAGCCCATCCCCCTGCCCCATCTGGCGTCTATCATGCTGCTTCTACAGAAACCAGGGGAGCTCCATGGCCAGTGTCCAGGAGGGCTTGGCAGTGGGCACCGAGGGACGTTTGCTAAGTGAAGACATGGCAAGGAAAGAACCCAAGTTTCTTGTCTTTGGCCAAGCTGGGCCAGCTGGTGGTAAAGGCCCAGCGGGAGGCCCCTATCTGCTGCCTCCCCCTGGGCCCTCACTGCCACAGCCCAGGCCCCCTCACCACCAGTTAGTGAGTATCTTCCCGGGCATCACTGAGGCAGAAGTAGAGAACCCTAATGCTGGAGGAACTTTCCACATGTCTGAGCACAGGGTTGCATTCACAGGCTCAGAGAGGGGAAGGCACAGGACATGCACACACAGCCGGCATCAAAGCACCCTTGGAAGGAACTGTGAGCTGCTGGAGCTCTTCTGGTTCATTGTTCCCAGCAATGAGCCCAGTAGGTAGGGGAGAGAGGGCACACACAGAAGCCTGGGCTGGATGTTCTTCCTGCTGCAGTGTAGAATGTCCTCTTACCACCTTTCCCTGGGGACTCTAGAGAACAGAGATCAGAGCTCCCCACCTTCTCTCTGTATCCTCCTGTCCCCCTCAAAGCTGGGCCACTGGGTTTTTTCCTAAAGGCTCAGTCCCTCCTCTCTCTGTCCACCTTCTAGCCCCTCTTACAAGATTCCTGCCAAGGTGCAGGCTGGTGGCCTGCCCAGTGTGACCAGAGCTTTGGGCGTGAGTCTGTGGGATTGCCCTCTATATCCCCTGTGTGCGGTCACATCACCAGGTTCACGGGAGGCCCCCTGTTTCTTTAGCTGCAGATCTGGGACACAGCCGGCCAAGAGCGATTTCGCACCATCACCCAGAGCTACTACCGCAGTGCCAACGGGGCCATCCTCGCTTACGACATCACCAAGAGGAGCTCCTTTCTCTCAGTGCCTCACTGGATCGAGGATGTGAGGAAGTACGCAGGCTCGAACATCGTGCAGCTGCTGATCGGTGAGCTGGGGCGGGGGCGAGGGGGACAGGGCAGGTCCAGCAGCATTCCTTGGGACCACAGATCTGTCTCTCTGTCCTCGTCTCTTTCTCCTTTTTTTTCTTTTTTAAAGATTTTATTTATTTATTTATTTATTTATTTATTTATTTATTTATTTATTTGACAGAAAGAGAGGGAACAGAAGCAGGGGGAGTGAGAGAGGCAGAAACAGGCTTCCCACCGAGCAGGGAGCCTGATGTGGGGCTTGATCCTGGGACTCTGGCATCATGACGCTCAATGACTGAGCCACCCAGGCGCCCCTCTGTTTCTCCTTTTAAAACAAAGGGTACATGGAGCGCAGAGAGAGGCTGAACTTGGCAGTGCAGGAAGGGAGCCAGAACTTGAACCGTCGTCTTCCAAATTCTGATCCTGCCGAATCACTTACCCAAGTCATATTCAAAATCTGTGTATCTCCACGGCGGGAAACACTAGCTAAACCTTCACTGGTGTCGCTGGATTTAGTTCCCGTAACCCTGGCTACTTGTTTGCCGGGGGCTGGAGCTGAGGCTCAGAAAAGTGAAATCATCTGTTCCAGTCCACACAGCCCGTGAGCATATAAATAGGAAACCTGAGCTCTGTCGATCGTCATTCAGTGACTTGCTGTCACAGCACACTGCAGAGCAAGGCTTCGCAGCCATCTGTGTGCTTGCCAGTCACTCAAAGTTCGCGAAAGCCCAGATGCCAGGCACCACTCTAATTCAGGAGGGCTGGGTGGGGCCCTTGGATGTGCGTTTCTCACAGGTTCCCAGGTGGGCGTGGCCCAGAGACCCCACTTTGAGAACCACTGTTGCTCTTACCGCCATTTTCCCTTTTCCTCCTGAATCAACTTCCCAGATCTGAGCCCAAGAAGCTTTGGACCATTCGTGTGGTCCCTGGGGTCCTCATTCTAACTGTCAGGCTGATTCTTCCAAGATGAGATTATACAGATGGGGCCTGGACATCGCTGCAGCTGGGGAAAAGATGGTGCTTGGGTCTACCCAGCCTGCCTGGCCGGAATGGGGGGGCCACTTGGCAGACCTGGACTCCCCAGGCAGGAGTGGAGTTCTCCTTACCCGGCTTTACACTTCCCTTTTATCCAGGACATTTAAAGTAAAACATCCTGTCAGGGAGCATTTTATATAAATACAAAAGATGAATAGGGCGCTGGGTGGCTCAGTGGGTTAAGCCTCCACCTTCAGCTCAGGTCATGATCTCAGGGTCCTGGGATCAAGGCCTGTATCGGGCTGTCTGCTCAGCAGGGAGCCTGCTTCTCCTCTCTCTCTCTCTGCCTGCCTCTCTGCCTACTTGTGATCTGTCTCTCTGTCAAATAAATGAAATCTTAAAAAACAAAGATAGTGCAGTGAACCCCAAATGCCCATTCCCCAACTTCAGCTCTGAGCCACTCATGGCTGGTATCTCCTCTCTCATCTCTTCCCCTCCCTTGTCTTGCTTTGGGATGAATCCCAGCACTGTAACTATTTCATCTGTAAATATTCCAGCATGTATCTATAAAAGATACAATCACTTAAAAAGTACCTAACAACAATACCATTTTCACATCTGAAAAATATAGATATTTTTGTAATATAATCAAATAGCTGATCAGCATTCAGATCTATCACTGCTCTTAAATATCATATGTACTTTTTTTTTCCAGTTTGTTGGAAGCAGGATCCAAATAAGCCCCCCACCTTGAAATTGGTTACTGCATCATTTCAGGCTACTAAACACAGTTTAGATCTTTCTAGATGGTTACTTATTTATTTGGTTCTCCCTATATAATCACTTTACATTTAGAGACTTAAAAGAATGCTTCTAGAAATTGGGTAAAGGAGTGGTTGACCAGATTTTTGGGAGCATAATGAAACACCTGAGCTTGTCGGAGAAGCCAGAGGTGTGCTTGTGGGTCAGCTGGTAGTGTGTTCATGCACAGAAAAGCAAAATAATCTAAATCACGATCTTATAGTGAATGAGAGAATTCCAAAGGAAAACAGGAGAGAATAAATAATAAGGATAAAAAAATGTTAGCAAACAACAGACCTCCCAATGCTAGATTTCTTTGTTAATGTAGCCAGCTTGTTTCCTTGCTCCTTGTACCATTGATTCCCCGCTGTGCTGAAGGTGGCAGGAGAGATAGGGAAACCCAGACTCAGGAATGAAGTGACTTACCTGAGGGTCGCACAGCAAGTGAAAGGGAGCCGAAGTTTCTTGCAGCTCTAAAGTACCTCTTTCTGTTCACCAAACTCTACTGATCCTACTTGTTAGGAAGAAGCAGTAAAATACATGAGCCCCTGGCAAAGATAAAAAAGAGAGGGAAAAAAATGAGGGAAGAAAGGCTAGAATAAGCACTTTAAAATTTAAAAAGACCTTTGTTTTTCTTAAAAAAAAAAAAAAAAAGAGAGAGAGAGAGAGATGGCCACACGAAACGGTACTTGTTGGTGGTGGACCGGACCACCAGGGTCTTTCAGCTTGGCCCTGCCGGGGAGGGGGCAGCGGCGCAGGGAACAGGGCTTGCTGGCGCCTGTGGGCCTCACCAAGTCGCACCCGGCCTTTCCCTGCAGGGAACAAGTCCGACCTGGGCGAGCTCCGGGAGGTGCCGCTGGCTGAGGCGCAGAGCCTGGCGGAGCACTACGACATCCTGTGTGCCATCGAGACGTCTGCCAAGGACTCGAGCAACGTGGAGGAGGCCTTCGTGAGGGTGGCCGCAGAGCTGGTTGTCAGGCACGGAGGCCCTCTACTCAGTGAGAAGGGCACCGACCACATCCAGCTGGACAGCAAGGACGTTGGGAATATCTGGAGCTGTGGCTGCTGACTGGGGTGCAGGGCAGGCAGGCAGGGCCCTCCCCACCTCCTCTCTGTCTCTCTGTCTCTCTCTGTCTCTCTGTCTCTGTCTCTGTCTCTGTCTCTCTCTCTCTCTCTCTCTCTCTCTCTGGCCTGCTGGGCCCACGCCTCCAGAGCTGGCCCTCCATGGTGCCAGTGATTCTAGAGCAGCCGGATAAAGTCCTGGAATTATCCATTCCGTGGCCTGGGTACTTGATGGGAAGGCTGCCTTCGAGGAAGGAAGAAGCGGGGTACCTTCTGAGGGATACCTGGCGTCATACTGGGTGTCGGGTGTGGGGCCCATCCTGCCAGCCGGGGGCTGTCCCCTCCGTGTCCTTCATGGTGCTGGGGTGGACCACCGCAGGAAAGGGGCCGGGACGTGCCTCCTCTGCTCCACACGTACTGGTTCTGACCATCCCACACCTTGGGTCTTGCTGCAGCTGTGGCGGCAGGTGGCTGCCCTCCAGGGATGGCTTCTGGTGCGTTGGATTCTTCTGGATCATTCCAGGGCCTCTGTGCTTAAGCCTCAGAGCATGAGAGCAACCGGCCCGACACACTGGGTTCCTGAGCACAGCCCCAGGGAAGCCCGAGCTACTTCCAGGCAAGGAACCTTCTTCCTTTCTTCACTGCCAGCTCTAAGCTCCCAGATAGAGCTTGGGGCTTGGCTTGTTGCCTTAGCAAGACCTCTCAAGTTTTCTTGTTTTCCGTGTAGCTTCTTGTTTTCATCGGCAGAAGCATGGGGTCGTGGCCCACAGCCAAGCAGGGACTGTCTGCTGGCCTGGTGCCCAAAGTTTTGCCACTCATGTTGCAAAACCAGCTGATTCTTCAGCACCGACTCTCAAAACTTGGGGGTTTAGGGGAATGAGATAGGAATGTACATTTAAGGGAAAAGTAAAAGCTGGCATCCGTGAGGCTAAGGTCTGAGAGGGACCCTCAGGGTGCTTAGTCTGACCTGCACACAAGCCCTTCCTGGCACCTTTAGAGTGACAGCTCGCCCACTGCTCCCAGTCTGCCTTATGGTTTCCAGAACGAAGATGGCAAGGCCCTGACAGTCCTGAGTCTGGCTGCGTCATCCTCCTGGACCCACCCGCCCCTAACAGCCTCAATGTGTGCCGCATGCTGAGGTTAGAAGCAGGTGGGGGCTGGTCTCCCTGGGGCTCGGGAAAGCATACTGGGGTTAGTTCAGAGAATCCCAAGGATGGAGCTGGGGGAGGCAGGCGATCTTCCCGTACCACCCAGGCCAACCATGTGAGCCCAGTCTAGCCTCTTAGACCCCCGTCCCATGTGGGACCCCAGGAAGGACACTGCCATCAGAGCCATCTGGCATGTGGCAAGGCCATATCATGGACATGAAGCCCAGGCCCAACCTTGGCCCCAGCGGTGGGCCACGGGCCTCCAGCTGACTTCCCTTGCTTTCCACTTCCCACCCTTTGGCCTGCGTCACCCTCTCTCCTAGGCCGGCCTGACTGTAGAGCCAGATGCCGGAGCTCCTGCAGCAGCCGGACCCAGCAGTCTGGTGAAGCAGGATCGGGCTCAGAAGGCTTCCCTGGCTGAGACTGAGACAAGCAGGGCTGGTGACTCCCGGGCAGGGAGGCAGCGCTGGGATGACTGAGCCTGGTTCTGGAGAGGAAGGATGTTAGCCTGATTGGATCAGGAGCTCCTGAGCAGAGGCCTGCATTGAGGGGAACCAGCCCACTGGTGGCTGGGTGGTATCGGACCTGGGAACAAGAAGGCCACTCGGCTTCCTTCCTCAGTGGCCTTGCCGGTGAGACCGAGTGAGTGGGGCCTGGGGCCCAGCTGCTGGCAGGGAGAGGTGGTGTCTACCGGGTCCCTTCACCACAGTGCCAGGGCGCTACCTGCACAGTAGAATGTGCCTGTGACTGAGGCACATTCAGGCCAAGGGCAAAGATCCTCCAGCCCCATGACCTCTGCTAGGGGCTGAAGTTGGGGCAGGCTGGAAAAGAAATCTCACAGAGCCTGACCTTGGAAACACCTGCTGCTTTGGGGAACCTTGGAGCACTGGCTTGGGTCTACCCCCTGTCCCATGATTGACTTGCAGCCTCAGATACGGACCCTGCCTGTTATTACCTGCTGTCCCTCTCTGCCTCTGGGCTGGGATGGCTAGGGAACACGGAGACCCTTCCATTCCACCTCCTTCACAGGGACGCCCTGAGGAAGCACAGCACAGGTGGTTCCCTGGTAATAGGGGCTTAGACTACAAACCATCCTCCTCCTCCAGACCCCAGGGTTGGAGGCCTGAAAACTTGCAGGGGCTTGGCTGAGAAGGGAAGGGAGCAGCCGGCCCGGCCAGGACCAGGGAGGTTTCTGCACACTGGCAGCCTTCAGCTCATCCAGCAACCATGAAAACACTTCCCTTTCCTGCCTTTCTTAGTCCTAACGTGTCAGGAACGCAGGGCTGAGTATTCTCCTGCCACTGTGCCCTCCAGGGGTTTAGCCTGGAAATCCAGGTGTTGTCTTAGGCTCCTCACTCTCTCTCCCACCCTACCACAGTGCTGGGATCCCACCTTCACACTGCCTCTGGCCTGAGCAGCCGGAGGTGCCTTCCTGCTGCAGTCAGCATGGCAATGGTAGAAGGGCACACTGATGTTGTCCCCTCACCTTCTGGGGTACCTGGGGCCCTTGGGATATGATCCAGGCTCAATCTGGATGTCCATGGCCTCCGCAGCTCTGCCCTGGCTTCTCCCCAACACCTTGTGCCCCAGGAGCACCCTCTCACCCAGCCTTTATTGTCATTTAGAGTCCCACATATGACGCACTTGGACACCCCTGAGAATTGGCCCCACCCCAAGTGGGTCTCTTGCTCATAGTACCCCTTGGCGAGAATGAGTTCTTTGTCCCCCTCTAACTCAGTGGGAGCCATTTCCTACAGGCTCAGACCATTTTGAGCTTCAGGCCCAGATACAAACACTCGTGCTTGGGGCCTGACCCCGGTGTGGGCTTGACTGCATGCTGGCTGGGCTTCCTCTATAGGACCTTGCCGGGCGGGGTCCTCATTGACTCCTGGGCCTCCGTCCTCTGTCACCTGGACTTGGTTAAGAGAAAATGGGGAAGTGCTGAGACAGAACACAACCCACCTGTTTCCTCCCGCAGCCGGCCCAGAGCTTGTAGGCCCAGAGAGCTTCATCTCTTCCTGTTTATAAATTACCCAAGAGCAGGAACAGGTGGGGATTGGGGTAGGGTTTGGAAGAGGAAGCAGGGGACAGGGGGCCCGGAAGTGCCCTGGCAGCCAGCAGGTCCCACAGAGAGTGACCTCTGTGGTCTGGGTGGGGCTGGTGTGACAGGCTGAAGAGCGAGAAGGCTGCTGTCTTTTACCCACAGGAGGAGCAGCGGGGCGGGCAAGGGACAGGGATCGTGATTCCTGAGCCAGAGAGGTGGGGCCCTGTCCTTCCAGAAGAGGGGTTCGAGGACATCAGGCCCCAGCAGACATGGAGCTAGAGGAAGCTCCTAATTCATATTGAATTCAGTTACCCTTTCCCAGGAGGGCTGTCAGGGTTGGGGCCTCAGGGACCCCGGCACCCCACTGGCCTGGACCTTTGGGCCGTGGGGAGGGCCTCTGCTAAGCCCAAGGATGCCATTTGCATTGGGGGATTTTTCACATTACCTATTTATGATACATAAGTCTTTATAGCAAATCTATTTTTTTGAAACATGGAAAAGTTGCCTTTGTGGAAACAGCAGAGCCAGAATGTACACATTCCTAAACCATTAAACAGATTTCTGCAAAGAGATAATGGCGCCCAAGACTGGTTCTCTCCACTTCATAGCCCAGAGCTGGCCCAGGTGGCTGTGTCTCCACAGATGATCCCACTGGCCTAGCGGGCTTCCCTGACTAGTCTCCAAGCCCAGAGTGGGTGGGTGGGCCTATGCACTGCCCACTGCCCTTCTGCCCTGTTAAGACTTCTCTGCCCCAGGGCGCCTGGGTGGCTCAGTGGGTTAAAGCCTCTGCCTTCAGCCCAGGTCATGATCTCGGGGTCCTGGGATCGAGGCCTGCATCGGGCTCTCTGCTCAGCAGGGAGCTGGTTCCCTGCCTCTCTGCCTACTTGTGATCTCTCTCTGTCAAATAAACAAAATCTTAAAAAAGGGGCGCCTGGGTGGCTCAGTTGGTTAAGTGACAGCTTTCGGCTCAGGTCATGATCCTGGAGACCTGGGATCGAGCCCCATATCGGGCTTCCTGCTTGGCAGGAAGCCTGCTTCTCCCTCTTTCAGTCCCTCTGCTTGTGTTCCCTCTCTAGCTGTGTTTCTGTCAAATAAATAAATGAAATTTTTTTTAAAAATTAAAAATTAAAAAAAAGACTTCTCTGCCTCCCCACCCCCCGAGTCATGTGGGATCCTTCAGCAGAGAAGCAGTCAGTGACTAAGGGGCAGGAACAAGCTTGGGTTGGGTCCTCCCCGTGCCAGGGATATACCTGCGTGACCTTGACTGGGCAAGTTACTGCACTTCTCTGGGCCTCAGGTTCCTTCAGTTGTCTTTGAGCTGTGGAGGCAGGTTGAGACGTATGATTCAGCGATGGCCAGGGGCCCAGGCCTCGGATCTCAACCACAGCCCCATGGGTAGGTGTTACTGTCCTGGTTCTTTGTGGATGACCCAACCAGCTCAGGAGTTGGGAGTTCTTGCTCAAGCCTAGAAGCCAGTTCAGACCTTTTAATTCTGAGTTAGGAGAGCCCCTGCGAGGGCCAGACTGGTCGTGCTCACTGCTATATTCCCAGGGCAAAGAGTGGTTTCAGGCACATCGTAGCGAGTGGTGCCTGACTGGGGCCCCTGGCACCAGAAAGTCCATGAACCCACAGACCCAGGTGCTCACTGTC
>PITA01031459.1:0-15137 GCA_004023965.1 Spilogale gracilis
AAGAAAGGGAGAAACAGAGAGAGCTTTTTGCCGATGTTCTTTGTCTCTCGTGGCGGTCCAGAAGTGGGAAATATCACATTTCAGGCTGGTTTCATGGGTGTTCACGGTGGTCTTGTAGTGGTTTTTTTGTTGGAATTCAGCTCTCTTCAGGGAACTCCCTGAAATGCGGTCACCTGGCCTTCCGCCATCTTGACCCTCCAAACAATTATATGGTTTTTATTCTTTCTCTTCTTGATGTGATGTTTCCTGTATCATGTTGATTGATCATAGTAAAAGATTTTTTTAATGCATTGTTGGATTCAGTTTGCTAGTATTTTATTGAGAATTTGTGCATCTATGTTCATCAGAGATTCTGGCCTCTCTCTCTCTCTCTCTCTCTCTCTCTCTCTCTCTCTCTTTTTTTTTTTTTGTAGTGTCTTCATCTACTGTGTTTTGGTATCACAGTAATGCTGGCTTCATAGAATAATTTGAAAGCTTTCCTTCCTCTTCTGTTTTTTGAAATAGTTTGAGAAGAATAGGTATTTACTCTTCTTTAAATGTTTGGTAGCATTCACCTGAGAAGCCATCTGGTCCTGGACTTTTGTTTGC
Source organism: Spilogale gracilis (assembly GCA_004023965.1). Lineage (NCBI taxonomy): Eukaryota > Metazoa > Chordata > Mammalia > Carnivora > Mephitidae > Spilogale > Spilogale gracilis. The sequence goes on from PITA01031459.1 coordinate 589, forward strand.
TGGAAATTTTTTTATTACTGATTGCATTTCATTGCTGGTAATCAGTCTGTTCAAATTTTCTATTTATTCCTGACTCAGGTTTGGGAGTTTCTATGTTTCTAGGAATTTTTCCATTTCCTCTAGGTTCTCTAATTCATTGGTGTATAATATTCTTTTATAATTGTTTCTCTTTCTGTGTTATAGGTTGTTATTGCTCCTCTGTTGTGATTTTATATATTTGGGTCCTTTCTGTTTTCTTTTGATAAGTCTGGCTAGGGGTGTATCAAGTTTATTAGTTTTTTCTAAGAACCACCTCCTGGTTTCATTTATCTGTTTTGTGTGTGTGTTTGTGTGTTTATTTAGTTTCTATATAATTTATTTCCACTTTAATCTTTATTATTTCCCTTCTTCAGCTGTTTTTAAGCTTTGTTTTATGTTCTTATTCTAACTCCTTTAGATGCTAGGTTAGGTTGTTTATTTGATATTTTTCTTGCTTCTTCAGGTAGACCTGTATTGCTATAAACTTCGCTCTTAGAAAAGCTTTTGCTGCATCCCAAAGATTTTTGACCACTATATGTTCATTTTCTTTTGCCTCCATATATTTTTTCTCTTTGATTGATTGATTGATTTCTGTCTTTCTGTCTTTCTCTTTCTTACTTTTTTCTTTCTCTCCCTCTCTCAATTTTTTTCCTTTCCTCTTTCTTTCTTTCTTTCTTTCTTTCTTTCTTTCTTTCTTTCTTTCCTTCTTTATTTCTTATCTTTCTTTTCCTTCCTTCCTTCCTTCCTTCCTTCCTTCCTTCCTTCCTTCCTTCCTTCCTTCCTTCCTTCCTTCCTTCCATACTTTCTATACTTTAGAGTGAGAGGGTATGAGCATACATGAACTAGAGAGGATGGGCAGAGGGAGAGGTGGAGAATCTTAAGCAGACTCCTTTCTCAGCATGGAACATACATGGGCCTCAACCTCAACACCCTGAGCTCATTACTCATGCTGAAATCAAGAGTCAGATGCTCAACCAACTAAGCCACCCAGGGACACCAGTGGCTTCTTTGATTTCTCGATTGACCCATTCATTCTTCAATAATGTGTTGTTTAGCCTCCATGGATTTGTGTTCTTTCCAGATATTTTCTTTTGCTTCATTTCTAGTTTCATAGTATTGTGGTTGGAGACATGCACGGGATGACTTCAGTGTTTCTGAATTTGTTAAGACTTGTTTTGTGGCCTAATATGTGATCTATTCTGGAGACTCGTTTCATGTGCGCTTGAAAAGACTATATTCTTCTGTTTTAGGACGGATTGTTCTGACTATATCAGTTATATCCATCTGGTCCAATATGTCAATCGAAGCTACTCTTTCCTTGTTGATTTTATGTTTCGGTGATCCCTCCAGTGATCTATCGTTCTTGGTCTATTTGTTTTAATCTATTTTGTCTGATGTAAGTATTGCTACCCCAGCTTTCTTTAAACTTCCATTTGCAAGGTAAATGTTTTTCTCTCTCTTTTTAATCTGCATGTGTATTTAGGTCTGAAATGACTCTCGCCTAGGCAGCATATAGATAGGTCTCATTTTTCTTATCCATTTTTTTCACCCTGTGTCTTCTCATTGGAGCATTTTGTCCATCTATATTCAAAGTAGATATTAATAAGTATGTATTTATTTCCATTTTGTTACTTGTTTGTGGTTATTTTTGTAGTTTTTCTCTGATTCTCCTCTTGCTTTCTTTCATGTTTTGTTGGCTTTCTTTAGTAATAGATTCCTTTTCTTTATTCTTTGCATGTATATTGCTAGTTTTTGATTTGTGGTTATGATGCAGATTGTATCTAACACCTTCTGCATATAACTATATTAAATTGATGGTCGCTTAAGCTCGAAACCATTCTTTACTCCTATCTGCCACCCCCACATGCACACATCTGTCTTAGATATATAGTGTCATATTTTACATCCTTTAATTTTGTGAGAGTAAGTCTATCTTAAAGTCTCCTCTCACTTCAAAGTGTCTTTTTATGTTTCTTGCAGGGTGGTTCAGTGGTCATGAACTTGTTTTGTTTTTATTTGTCTGAGAAACTCTTTATCTCTCTTTCTATTCTGAATGATAACCTTGCTGGATAGAGTGGTCTTGGTTGCAGATTTTTCCCATTCAGTACTTTGAATATATCAGCCAGTCTCTTCTGGCCTGCAGATTTTCTGTTGATCTGCTGATAGCTATATGAGGTTTCCCTTGTATATAACTATCTTCTTTTCTCTCGCTGCCTATTTTTTTTATTTGCTACTACATTTTTTTCATCTTAAATTACAATGTGTCTTGTCATGACCTTTTTCAGTGGATCTTATTGGAGGATCTCTGTGCCTCCTGGCCCTAGATTTCTGTTTCTTTCCCCAGATATGGGAAGTTTTCACCTATTACTTCTCTAATAAATGCTCTGCTCCCTTTTCTCTCTTTTTCCCTGTAATGCAAATGTTAGTCTCCGTGGAGTCACTGAGTTCCCTAGGTCTATTCCCTTTTGCATAATTCTTTTTCCTCTCATTTGCTCAGCTTCATTACTTTCCATTACTCTGACTTATGGGTCATTAATTCGTTCCTCTCCTCCTCTCACCTGCTATTTATTCCATCAGGTATATTTTTTAATATCATTTACTGTGATCTTCATCTCTGATGGGTTCTTTTCTGTTTCTTTCTCATGGGTCTCACTTATATCCTCCACTCTTTCTCAAGTCCAGTGAATATACAATCATTACTTTAAGTTCTGTGTCTCTATCACATAACTAATATCTGTTTTTGTTAGGTCTCTTGCTGTGGTTTTGTCCTGTTCTTTCATTTGGAACACATTCTTCTGTCTCTTCATTTTGTCCTACTCTCATGTCTGTGTCTGTCTGTTAGGAATATCAGCTACATCCCTTGCTCTTAAAAGTAATGGCTTTATGAAAAAGAGGTCCTATATACCCTGTAGTACAGTGTCCCCTCTTCTTCAGGACCCAGTGCTTCAGGAAGTGTCTTCTATGTTCGTTGCGTATGCCTTGCTGTTCAGTCCTGGCCACTTTTTCCTTCAGTCGAGTAGTCTGTCGAGGCTCTCATTGCCTGTTCTGTGCAGAGTTTGGTCCCCAGAGGAATAGGACACATTTTAATAAGGTGTGCACTGATATGCCTATGAAATGAGACCTGCTCCTGCTGCTGCCAGAACCAAAATCCTACAAAATGTGTGGGTTGGGAGTTGAGGTGTTAGTGGGGTTTGTGCTGGTCTTCTGTGGGAGGGATCCTATGGAGACGGGACTCAGGCAAGTGTGACCTGGAAGGATGGAACTGCCAACGTGCGGGTGGGTGGGGCATGGTGTCAGAAGTTAGGTAGTGAGTGTCAGTATTGTGCTGGTTCCTGCAGGTGGCCCTATGTTTATGTTTCAGGGTGAGAGAAGTAAATGGTACCTGCTAGCTCCTTTTTCCCTAGAGGGAACTTCCTGTGAACCCCGCCTGTCTGTGACATACTCTGAGATGAGTCAGTCACTCTTCCTCTTGTCTGAGCCCAGTGTTTTCCCAAATACTGCAACCATGCTGTATCTCCCTGGCTGTTGGTTTTGCTATCTCTTTAAGGCCAAGGACTCTGCTTTCTAACAGCCTCTGGGCTCTCCTAGTCTGCTGCTTTTTTTTTAACTCCAGGCTTTAAGTCTCACTGGTTGTGAGAACTCGGAAGGTTTGGTCCCACTCACCTTCAAAGCCAAATGTTATGGGATTTTATCTTCCCTGTGCAGGCTCCCCGGTGTGCCAGTCAATTTTTTGCCCTTTGCAACACCACTGGCTACCTCCCGACTGTGTATTGCCATGGTCCATTTCTTTCTCAAAGTCTATCTTCACCCTTCTTACTCTTTCAGTGTTTCCTCTTTTCTACATTTAGTTGTGGAGTTTGTTATGCTAGTCCTCAGGTAAATTTTCTGTGTTATTTATTGATATAAGTGTTACCTAGTTATATTCTTGGGACAAGGCCAGTTTTGGGTCCTCCTACCTCTCTGTTATTCCAGGCTCTCAGTCTCTTCCTTTAATTAGAATGTTTTATCCATTTACTATTAATGGAATTCTGAATACAGTACGGTTTAAGTCTACCATCTTGTTATTCACTTTCTATTTTCCCCATGTATTCCTTGTTCTTTTCTTCTTTTTTGCCTTCTGTTTAATTGAGTATTTTAATCATTCCATTTTATATATTCCATTTAATTTTTTGCTATATGTGTTGTTTTAAATATTGAGGTTTACAGTATTCATCACAGTTTTATTCCTAAAACCTGTCCTCCTGAAGTAGTAACTCATTGCCTGGCGTTTCCAGTGAAGCTCCTCAGTTCTGCATGGCTAGAATTCCAAAATATTGCAGCTTTTTCTGAGCTCCCTAATAATTGTTTTGGAGGGGCTTGCCCAGTCTTATCCATGTCTGCCTTGCTTACTAGTCAGCCAAAACTTGTTCAGATTCCTAAAGCCCCTTTACTGTGCATCTACTTTCTTTCTGATTCTCTTCACCATTTCCTGATTATTTGGCTGTATCAGTTGGGGATCTCTGTCTCTTCACCTCGGGTGAGGCCAGCAGGCTCTACTTAAGTGTCACCTCCAGGGACCAGGTTCTCAGAGGGCCTCTTGGCATAACGTTAGTGGGACCATGGAACTCACCTTGTCTGTTTCCTTGCTATACAAGATTACTTTCTGAGCTGGCTTTTGTCCAATGTCTGAATATAATAGTTACATATTTCATTTTATATTTGCTTCTAGAAAGAGGATTGGTCCTATAGCTGTTACTTTATTAAGACTGAAAGCAGATGCAGTAACATGACTTTAGTTTAGGACATCTGCAGTTGATGCTGTTTTGATTTTCCCATGTTTATATTTTTCCTATGTTGGCAATAGACAATCACCTTAATAGGTAAACAAAAATAATAAATAATAAATGAATATTAACAAAAATAATAGATGAACAAAAACATCAAAAAAGAAAAAGTGACCCACCCACAATTCCAATACCCAGAGTCAATGACTCCCAACATTTTGGAGATTTTTTTCTTTCAGTACTTTCTGTGCATTTTGAAAATCTTTATTATCATTGGTCCCTAGGCATTACCAAAACCACTTTTGGTAAGTACCAGTGGAAGATGATTGTCATTATTATTATTAAGGATATTAATCATTATCTGTCAGATATAGAAGAAAGGGAATCTTAGATATTTACTTACAAGTAGCAGTTAAACCATTACTTGTTAGTTTAGAAAATACATATGTCAGTAAAAAACAACTCTGGTTTTCAAAACAAAAGCAATAAAAGACATTGTCTTTTAATTTAAAAAATGTCTGTAATAGCGGGGTACCTGGGTGGCTCAGTTGGTTGAGCGACTGCCTTCGGTTCGGGTCATGGTGTCAGAGACCTGAGATCAAGCCCACATTGGGCTCCCTAATCAGTGGGAGGTCTGCTTCTCCCTCTCTCACTCCCCCTGCTTGTGTTCCCTCTCTAGCGATGTTTCTCTCTGTCAAATAAATAAAATCTTATAAAAAAATGTCTATATAGTTACTTTGGCAGAACATAGCTGAATTCTCAGTCTATGTCTGCATTAAATGTTGATATATATTGTGTTGAATGAAGTACACAAAGAAAATCTACCTTGGAAAAGACATGAATATTTTAATAGGTATTCTTTAACAAAATCACTTATTTATTTGAGACACAGGAAGAGGGATCATGAGCAAGGGAGAAGGGCAGACGTAGAGAGGGAAGCAGACTCACAGCTGAGCAGGGAAGCAGACGTGAGGTGGGGCTCAATCACAGGTCTCTGGGATCATGGCCTGAGATGAAGGCAGAAGTCCAACAGACTGGATGACCTATGTGCCCCTAAATATTCTTTTTTGATATTTCACTAAAACCCTGCAATTGATAGATTTGTAAAGATGAATTACAATGTAAAATCCAAAGTCATGCCAATAAATTTTTCATATATTAAAAGTAAAAAAAAAAGAAGTAGAAAGAGAAAAGCTCAGATAAAAACAGACAAAAAAGTAAGGGGGAAAAAGTGGCAAATATTATATTATTGACGGTGCTGAGAACAGTTATTACCTGTGCAATTTCAGAAATAATTTTGGGTGAGGAAGTGGTTCTTTGAATAAGTATAAGCGCTATGCTGTACAGTACATCTCTATGGCTTGCTTATTTTACACAGGCCCCTGACAATGACTATTCCATCAGCTTCTATGAGTTTGACTATTTTACATAAGTGATATCATGAGTATTTCTTTTTTTTTTATTGTGCCTGGCTTACTTCACTTAAGTTTATCCATGTTGTCACAGACTGAAGAATTTTCTTTTTTTACTGTGAATAATATTCTGTTTTGTGTATATTCAACATTTTTAGTACATTTTTCAATGGACATTTAAATTGCTTCTATGTCTCAAATGTTATCAATAATGCTGCAATGACATGGGAGTTCAGATATTTCTTTGAGATCTTGATTTCAGTTCCTTCAGATATATACCCAGAAGTGAGATTACTGGATCTTATGACAGTTCTATTCTTAATTTTTGAGAAACATCCAAACTGTTTTCCATATGGCTCTACCAATTGACATTCCCACCAACAATGTACAAGGGTTTCCTTTTCTCCATATATATGCCAACACTAGCTACCTTCTGGCTGTTTTTTGTTTGGTTGGGGTTTTATTGTTTTGTTTTTTACTTTTTTTTAATAATAACCATGGTAACAGGGGTAACCTGGTTTTGATTTACACTTCTGTGATGATTAGTGACGATGCATAATTTTCACATACTTGTTGGCAATGTGCATGTGTTCTCTGGAGAAATGTTTATTTGGTTTTCTTCTCCATTTAAAAAACTGGGTTATTTGTTGTTGTTGTTGTTGTTGCTGTTTTTGTCATCGAGTTGTATAAGTTCCTTCTATAGTTCAAATATTAACACTTTGTCAGACACATGTTTTACAAATATTTTCTACCATTTCACTGGTTGCCTTATCATTTTATTGATTGTTTCCTTTACTGTGCAGAAGATTTTTATTTAAGAAGTTATTTTTTTAAAAATCTCATTTGTCTATTTTTCACTTGAGTTGTTTGTTCTTTCACTGTCAAATCCAAAATCATTGCCAAGTCTAATGTCCATAAGTTTGCCCTATATTTTCTTCATGGAGTTTTATACTTTCAGGTCTCATGTTAAGTCTTTAATCCACTTTGGGTTGATTTTTTGTATATGATGTTAGATAGGAATCTAATTTCATTGTTTTGCTTGTGGATATCCAGTTTTTCCAACACCGTTTATTGGAGAGACTGGCATTTCCTGATTGTGTATTCTTGACACCCTTGTCAAAGATCAGTTGACTGTATATGTGTGGATTTGCTTCACGGTTCTTTATTATATTCCATTCCTCTAGGTGTCTGTTTTTAACCATTATTATATAACATGATGAACAAATTTTCTTGTGAATATTTTTCTTCAGTTTAGAGTATGTATTTAGAGTATATTCCTAGAATTGGATTTAGAAATTGGTATAATATTCAGGAGTATTATATGATATGAGGACTAGGGACTCAGGAACTCCTATATTATTCTAGTCCTAGTAATTACTCTTCTTAGATGTCTATAAAAAAAAGCAAGAGTTATGAAAAATAAGATACTACTTTTTTTTAAATTCCACTACTCCCTAATGTCATTCAAGTTCACAACACTGATAAGCCTGGTTTGGAGTACTTGGTCTAGTCTAAAGTCTTTCAAAATCTTCAGTCTCCCTAATAGCTTCAGTGAGGCTTTGCCAAATTTATCAGTCCAGTTCCATGAAGAAGTGATGAAATAGAGCATACATGACCTTTTAAAACACAATAACCCTAACCAATAGAAAACATGGACCAAGCAGTATCCTAAAATGTCACAAATCAGATTCCTCTTCATGGGAAAGAAAGGACTAGTAAAAAGAGAATTTCTCACTCTACCATATTATTGAAAACTGGGTCAAAGTATATAAGTATTTAAATTTTTATTTTTTAAATATTTTTTATTATTTTATGTTAGCCACCATACAATATTTCACTAGTTTTTCATGGAGTGTTCCATGATTCAATATTCGTGTATAACACCCAGTGCTCATTGCAATTCATGCCCTCATTAATACCCATACTGGGCTACCCCATACCCCTAGTGCCCATCCCATCTGAAACCCTCAGGTTTTTTCTCAGAGTCCATAGTCTCTCATGGTTCATCGCCCCCTCTGACTTCCCCTCCCTTCAGTTTTCCCTTCCTTTTTCTAATGTCCTCCATGCTATTCCTTATGTTCCTTATGTAAGTAAAACCATATGATAATTTCTTTCTCTGCTTGACTTATTTCACTTAGCATAATCCCCTCCAGTTCCATCTATGTCGATGCAAATGGTGGGTATTCATCCTTTCTGATGGCTGAGTAATATTCCATTGTTTATATGAACAACACCTTCTTTATCCATTCATCTCTTGAAGGGTATCTCAACTCGTTGCACAGTTTGGCTATTGTGGACATGGCTGCAATGAAGATTGGGGTGCATGTGCCTCCTTTCGCTACATCTGAATCTTTAAGATAAATACCCAGTAGTGCAATTGCTGGGTCATTGGGTAGCACTATTTTTAACTTTTTGAGGAATCTCCACACTGTTTTCCAAAGTGGCTATATCAACTTCATTCACACCAACAGTGTAGGACAATTCCCTTTTCTCCAATCCTCTACAACATTTGTTGTTTCCTGCCTTATTAAGTTTTTGCATTCTAACTGGTGCAAGGTAGTATCCCAGTGTGGTTTTGATTTGAATTTCCCTGATGACTAGTGATGTTAAGCATTTTCTCAAGTGTCTGTTAGCCATTTGGGTGTCTTTTTTGGAGAAGTATCTGTTAATGTCTTCTGCCCATTTTGTTACTTATTTGTTTTTTGTGTATTGAGTTTGAGAAGTTCTTTGTAGATATTGGATACCAGCCCGTTGTCGGTAATGTCATTTTGCAAGTATCATCTCCCATTCCATGGGTTGTCTCTTAGTTGGGTTCACTGTTTCCATTCTTTTGAAGAAGCTTTCTACCTTGATGAAGTCCCAAAAGTTCACTTTTCCTTTTGTTTCCCTTGTCTTTGAAGACGTGTCTTGAAAGAAGTTGCTGTAGGGGCGCCTGGGTGGCTCAGTTGGTTAAGCGGCTGCCTTCAGCTCAGGTCATGATCCTGGAGATCTGGGATCAAGTCCTACATCAGGCTCCCTGCTTGGTGGGAAGCCTGCTTCTCCCTCTCACTCCCCCTGCCTGTGTTCCCTCTCTAGCTGTGTTTCTCTCTGTCAAATAAATAAATAAAATCTTAAAAAAAAAAAAAGTTGCTGTGGCCAATATCGAAGAGGTTACTGTCTTTGTTCTCCTCTAGGATTTTGATGGATTCCTGTCTCACATTGAGGTCTTTCATCCATTTTAAGTATATCTTTGAGTGGTGTAAGGGAATGGTTGAGTTTCATTCTTCTGTATATAGCTGTCCAATTTTCCCAGCACCATTTACTGAAGAGACTGTCTTTTTTCCATTGGGTATTTGTTCTTGATTCCTTAAAGATTAATGACCAGAGAGTTGAGGGTCCATATCTGGGCTCTTTATTCTGTTCCATTCATCTATGTGTCTGTTTTGTGCCACTACCATGCTGTCTTGGTGATCACAGCTTTGTAATAGAGCTTGAAATCAGACAATGTGATTTCCCCAGGTTTGATTTTCTTTTTCAACATTTCCTTGACAATTCAGGGTCTTTTCTGGTTCCATACAAATTTTTGGATTGTTTGTTCCAACACCTTGAAAAATGCCATTGATGTTTTTAACAGGATGGCATTGACAGCATACATTGCTTTGGGCAGAATAGATCTTTTATCAATGTTTATTCTTCTAGTTCATGAACGTGGAATGTTCGTGCAGTCTTTTTGTGTCTTCTTCAATTTCTTTCATAAGTGTTCTGTAGCTTGTAGAGTGCAGATCATTTAACCTCTTTGGTTCGGTTTATTCCTAGGTATTTATCGTTTTTGTGGCTTTTGTAAATGGAATCAATTCCCTATTTCTCTTTCTACATTTACATTGTGTATAGAGAAGAAACTGACTTCTGTGCATGGATATTTTTTATTTTATTTTTTCAGTGTTCCAAGATTCAATGTTTATGCCCCACACCCAGTGCTCCATGCAACAAATGCCCTCAATAGCCACCACCAGACTCACCCATACCCCCACCCCCACCCCTCCAAGTCCCTCAGTTTGTTTCTGAGACCAAAGTCTCTCATGTTTTTTTCCCTCCCTGATTTACCCTACTACCCATTTCCATTCTTTCTCCTACTGACCTCCATATTATTCCTTATGCTCCATAAGTAAGTGAAACCATATGCTACTTGACTTTCTCGGTGTGGCTCATTTCACTCAACATAATCTCCTCCAATCCAGTCCATGTTGCTACAAAAGTTGGATATTCATCCTTTCTGATGGAGGCATAATATTCCATTGTATATATGGACCATATCTTCTTTATCAATTCATCTGTTGAAGGGCACCTTGGCTCTTTCCACAGTTTGGCGATTGTGGCCACTGCTGCCATGAACATTGGGTACATATGGCCCTTCTTTCCACTACATATGTATATTTGGGGTAAATGCCCAGTAGTGCAATTGCAGGGTCAAAGGGTAGCTCTATTTTTACTTTTCTAAGGATTCACCACACTGTTTTCCAAATAGACTGCACCAACTTGCATTCCCACCAACAGTTTAAGAGGGTGCCCTTTTCTCCACAGCCTCTCCAACACTTGTTTTCCTGTCATGTTAATTTTGGCCATTCTGACTGGTGTAAGGTGGTATCTCAGTGTGGTTTTGATTTGAATTTCCCTGAGAGCTTGTGATGATGAACTTTTTTTCAAATATCTGTTAGTCATTTCTATGTCTTCTATGGAGAAGTGCCTCTTCATGTCTCCTGCCCATTTTTTGATGTGGTGATCTTTATTTTGGTTGTTGAGTTTGAGGAGTTCTTTATAAATCTTGGATATCAGCCCTTTGTCTGGAGTGTCATTTGCAAATATCTTCTCTCACTCCGTGGGTTGTCTCTTTGTTTTGTTGACTGTTTCGTTTGCTGTGCAGAAGCTTTTTATTTTGATGAAGTCCCAGAAGTTCATTTTTGTTTTTGTTTCCTTTGCCTTTGGAGATGTGTCTTGAAATAAGTTGCTGTGGCCAATGTCAAAGAGGTTACTGCCTATGTTCTCCTCTAGAATTTTGATAGATTCCTGCCTAACGTTGAGGTCTTTCATCCATTGTGAGTTTATCTTTGTGTGTGGTGTAAGAGAATGATCTAGTTTCATTACTCTATACACAGCTGTCCATTTTTCCCAGCATCATTTATTGAAGAGACTGTCTTTTTTCCACTGGACATTTTGTATCCTGTCACATTAATGAATTGCTGTATGAATTCTAGTAATTTGGGGGTGGAGTCTTTTGGGTTTTCTACATGAAGTATCATGTCATCTACAAAGAAAGAGAGTTTCACTCCTTCTTTGCCAGTTTGAATACCTTTTATATCTTTTTGTTGTCTGACTGCTGAGGCTAAGACTTCTAGTAGTATGTTGAACAATAGTGACGAGAGCAGGCATCCTTGTCATGTTCCTGATCTTAAGGGAAAAGCTCTCAGCTTTTCCGCATTGAGACTGATATTCACTGAGGAATTTTCATAGAAATAGTTTTTATGAAATTGAGGAATGTTCCCTCTATCCCTACACTCTGAAGAGTTTTAATCAGGAAAGAATGCTGCATTTTGTCCGATGCTCTTTCTGCATCAATTGAGAGGATCATATGGTTCTTGTCTCTTCTTTTATTAATGTGTTCCACCACCTTTGTACCCCAAGAATAAGTCCCACCTGGTTATGATGGATAATCCCTTTAATGTACTGTGGGATCCAAGGATCTTGTTGAGGTTTTTGCCATCCATATTCATCAAGGATATTGGTCTGTAATTCTCCTTTTTGATAGGGTCTTTGACACATTTTAGGATAAGGGTAATGCTGAACTCATAAAATGAGTTTGGAGTTTCCCTTCTGTTTCTGTTTTTTGAAACAATGTCAGGAAAATAGGCATTATTTGTCCTTTAAATATTTGGTAGAATTCCCCTGGGAATCCATCAGGCCCTGGACTCTTATTTGTGGGAGGTTTTGATCACTGTTTCAATTTCATTACTGGCGTTTGGTCTATTCAGATTGTCAGTTTCTTCCTGTTTCGGGCTGGGTAGTTTATAGGTTCCCAGAAAGGCATCCATTTTTTCCAGGTTGCTTAACTTATTGGCATATGGTTGTTGATATTAATTTCTAATATTGTTTCTAGTCCCTTGGTGTTAATCGTGATCTCTTCCTTTTCATTCATAATTTTATTAATTTGGGTTCTTTCTTTTTTTCTTTGGGTACGTCTGGCCAGAGGGTTATTGATCTTATTAATTCTCAAAGACCCAGCTTCTAGTTTGATTGATCTGCTCTACTGCATGGCTGGTTTCTAATTCATTGATCTCTGCCCTACTCTTTATTATTTCCCTTCTCCTGCTTGGTCTAAGCTTTACTTGTTCTTTCTCAAGTTCCTTTAGGTGTAAGGTTAGCTTGTATATTCAGGATTTTTCTACTTTTTTGAGTGAGACCTGAATGGCTATGTATTTCGCACTTAAGACCGCCTTTGCAGTATCTCAGGGTTTTGGACCAATGTGTTTTTGTTCTCATGGTTTCCATGAATTGTTTATGTTCTTCTTTGCTTTCCTGGGTGTTCTTTAATTTGTTTTAATTGTTTAAGTTATTCATTAATTTCCTTGTTCCTATACATTCTTTGGCAGGTTAGTCTTTAGCTTCCAACTATCTGAATTCCTTCTAATATTTTTCTTTTGATTAAATTCCCTTTGCAACTCATTGTGGTCTGAAAATATGGAAGGAATAACCACAATCTTTTGGTATCAGTTGATAATTGATTTGTGACCCAGTATGTGGTCTATTCTGGAGAAAGTTCTCTGTGTTGGAGAAGAATAAGTATTCTGTTGTTTTAGGGTGGAATGCTCTGTATATATCTATGAAGTCCATGTGGTCCATTGTGTCATTCAAAGCTCTTGTTTCTGTTAATTATTTGCTTTAAATTCTTAAATGTATTTGACAAAATTATTTTCCAGAAAGATTGGACTAATTTTTCTCCCCACTTGCTTTGTATAAAAATGTCTTTTTTTTCCACACCCTCATTTTACATTTTTGAATTCTGTCATTTATTAATTGTTTGATTTGGGGAAAGTAGCTGAAATTTTCTGAGCCTCAGTTTTCTCATCTGCAAGGTAAGATTAACAATGTCTACCTTATGATGTTACTGGGACAGTGTAATTATATAGAAACCTTCGTACCTGTCGTGAGTTAAATTTTCATTTAATAATAGTTACTATTTTGTGATGTGGTTGTTTTGTAAAACTCTTAAATAATTTCCCAGGTGAAACATGCATCTCTCATTGTTGTGTTGTAATTACTTAGTTGTACTATTGAGTATTTTCCTTATATTCAAGACCTATTTTCATTTCTTCTTTATAAATAATCCTTGGCCCATTATTTCTGATAATACAAATTATCATAGTATTTTATATGTAATATTAATGTAATAAAGGCATGATACTTGTCTGATATCTCTTTCAAATATTTTCCTCAGTTTTTAGTTTGACCTTTAATTTAATTCATGATACTATTATCTTCAAGAGTTCATTCAATGTATATTGTAAGTGCTAAATGTTTTCCTTCATGGTTTCTTAGACATATTTTGTGTCATTTGATCCTATCTAGAAACACAGGAATTTTAACTTATTTTTCCTTTTTTTTTTTTTTTTTGCTGTTTACTTCCAGTATTTTACTCTTTATTCCAAATAGAACAATACTTGGTGTACTAAATGCTAAAGCTTTATTTATAAAGCAAGAAGCATTTTCTCTTCTTTAAGAGGTCAAATTAAGTTTGATGTGTGAAAACTGTTTCACATTTTTCAACCGTATGTTATAATTAAATATGTAATATTTTGAACAGTTAGCAGTACAGTTTTATACATGGCAACAGGGCTAACAATATACACATATTTTTAAGGATATGTGTCTAGTCCATTTAGTAAAATCCACATAAAGTCTAATATTTTCATATCAGAACTAACCAAGAAGGCTCTAACAATTTTGCACTCTATAAATAAGTGGCATTGAGAGAAGAGATTTGGGAAACAATGAAGGGGATTTACATTAGAAACAAGTAGTAAAAATTAAAATATTTTATTTAGTTTTAATTAGAATGAGATGAATAGCAACAATAGCTAGAAATATCCAATTTGGTTTTAAACTGGGCTTTCAATGATACTTTTCTACAGGACTTGAGTCACCAACCCAAAGTTTGTTCTTTCTTTATTTGTGCCAACAGGTAAAGAGGCATAAATCTCAATGGGAGAGGAAAACCAAACCTTTGTGGCTGAGTTTATTTTCCTTGGCCTTTCCCAGGACTTGCAGACCCAGATCCTGCTATTTATTCCTTTTCTCATCATCTATCTTTTGACTATACTTGGAA
>PITA01031460.1:0-15140 GCA_004023965.1 Spilogale gracilis
AAAGCAGCAAAATATTGGAGGGGTGTGTGTGTGTGTGTGTGTGTGTGTGTGTGTGTGTAGTGCGTGTGTGTGTATCTGTATACACCCCATATATATATATATATGGTATACACATATATGGAAAAATTTGTAAGACAAAATCAAATACTGAAGGAACATGGATTTCCTCCAGAATAAAAAACAAAATAGACACATGCAGTTCAAAAATCATGGCAAACCACATGTCTAATTCTGAAGGACTTCCAATTTTGATATTAATAATTTAGATGTCATTGTAACCCAGCAACAAGATTTAGTATGAAGAAGTTAATTATTAGACTATGACGCAATTGACTTTGATGCAGAAAGAAACATTGAGGAAAGAGATTCATCTTTTATCCCAAGTACAAAGTCATTTGATGTCACTGCAAATATAATAAGTTGAAAGGGGAATTTATTATTTTGATGTGTACCCTCCTCCACTCAAATTAAACCAGAAATGATACTTAAGAATGTAAACTTCCCTGCATACAAAGCCAGAGTTTGAAAGGGCTTTCAATTTATGACTATTAAAACTGCACTATATATAACATATAATTTTTATATATGGTATCTATAATGCACTGTACATATACAATACATGGATTATAATATAAGTAATATATACATTATAACTTACATTGCATATAAGTCATGCATTATAAATTCTAAATACCTGTGTATACTTCATGACCAAGTTTTTATAGATTCACATTCCATCAGCCTGAGTATATTTTAACACTGTAAGTAAATCAGAACTGCAAAGTTTCAGGTGAAAAAAGGAATAGTTATTAATCAGTGGAAGTCAAAGCAAACATTGCCTTTTTACTATCATCTAATCTCCTTGAGTACAGAGATCTCTGTTTCCCTCTCACTGAGCTCCAGTGAATGAAGTTACATAAAAATGAACAGTCCAGCTGGGGCAAGACAGAAACACTAGTACAGTGGCAGGAACAAGATGAACGGCCTATTGTCAGGTACTAAGCAGTCAGATAATACGCATATTTGGTGTTGACATTCTAAATGACAGAATGCAGAACATGATAAACTGCTGCAGAAGGAAACTACTCTGAACATGGCACCCCTGCCGGCGAGTTTCTAACACGGAGAAGCTGGGAAGTTCAGTGGACTGTGGGCACCAGGAAACACGCTCTGGACAAAGACAAGGGACAGTCATGGCCTCGGGCTCTCTTCCAGCCGTAACTCCCAGGGAGTGTTTCCTCTCCATTCCAGGCTCGTCTTTAGACATCCCTTGTCGTTTTTAGCAGAGTCTAAGAACGGGGCTGTTTTCTCAAATGTGGTAAGAACTACTTGCCCTATGTTGGCTTCTATAAATCCAGACACAGATATGGCAGGTAACCAACTTGGATTCCTCACCTTCTTGCTCCCCAAGTTAGACCATTTTGCTCATTGTTTTCTTACTATTAGTAGCTTCACAAAAAAGTTTTGGAATTAATAAAAGACAGGGCCAACTGAAAAGAGACTCACACATTACCTACAACTGACTCTTAAAGGATGTGGTGTAGAGTGTGGTACAGTCTCCTTGTAAGCTTTTCTTTCACCTTCCCCCCGCCCTGGGCAGCCCCTTGTGTGCACTCAGACTGTCCTGTGGGGACTGGACCTTACCAAGCCCTGATGGGTTTGAAAGGACACAACGTTACCAACCGTACCTAAAAGCAGTTGAATGTGTGAACGCTGTGGAAGGCGACCTGGCTGGTGAGTGTCCTCTCCAGCTGCAGCGGTAAGCACCCAGGGCCCACACTGGCCCATGGCTCCTATGCGAAGGCTGACCCCACACACCCTGGCCCGCTGTGGTCTCCCAGAAGGCGAGGCCGTCCCACTCCAATGCCTGGAACACAAGCTGAAACACAAAGCTCTCTCCTGCCTGGATTTCAAAAGGTCCTAAATGAACCCTGCTGTCAAGTGCCAACTCTCCATCACTAACCCAGAGATTTTATGATTTCTGTATCGTGCAGCATCTGGAGAGATTGTGCAGAACTGTAAAGGCTCCTTGTGACACCTGATCAAACGGGTCCTCTCCCTGCCTCCCCCACAGGGGTGCTGCCCATCCCTCCTGCACTGACGGCTGGCCCCCTATGTCTCCTGCAACCCTGCAGGCTTGCACCTGAGGCACTCACCCTGCAGCAGCTTGCTCTGCCCTTGGCAACACACCTCACACACTCATCTAACCCCTGCACCCTTGCCCGTGTTTTGGTATAAATGCTCTTTCCCTTGGTGCCAATGCTGGACTCAGTGTCCGGCTATGTGGCCTGCAACAAGGGGTGTGGGTAGAAAAGCCACTTACTACTCGAACTTGGTTTGCATGTATCTTTTAGAAATGTTGGAGAAAAGAGAGCTCTGTAAGTGCTTTGGGGATCCTGTTGCTATTATTATTATTTGTTTTAATTTTACCAAAATTTAGTCCACTTCCAATTTGAATGGAAAGTAGGTCTGGAGTGTCAGGAAAGGTGTTTCGTGGCCCTCCCCATGTGAAAACTGCTCATGTGACCCCGTGGCTGAGAGCCTGCGGGCAGCCAGGTGGGAGGACAGCAAGGGTGGGGACACAGGGGAACAAGCAGTATTGCTAGGTTGGTTAAATTCTAATTGAATGTGGAATGTGGTAAGGGAGAGATTAATTTAGACTAAGGAAAAATTTTAATAACCTGATAAACCTAAAATTAAACACAGTAGGTTGAAAGGATTTATAGTGATTACCAAACATGTGATAAACTATCAATTTATATCAGGTAACACTGAATTTTTACACTTATTCAGCTTTTCCTAATGTAAGTGTTCCTATGAAAACCTAAACCAAAACAGCAATGTCCTAAATATCCAGGAGGCATTATAATTCTGGTAACTTTACTTATGGCATGTTTCTGGAACAATTTTGGGACATTATATAGGGACACACACACCACTATAGTCTAAATATTGCCTGTATTTAAATTTTTCAATTGTTGAATAGTTTTATTTTTCTTTAAGATTTTATTTATTTGACAGAGAGAAACACAGCTAGAGAGGGAACACAAGCAGGGGGAGTGAGAGAGGGAGAAGCATGCTTCCCGCAGAGCAGGGAGCCCGGCATAGGGCTCCATCCCAGGACCTTGGGGTCATGACCTCAGCCAAAGGCAAACACTTAAAGACTGAGCCACCCAGGCATCCCTGTTGAAGTAAATGGGAAGTAGGGTAATCTAGAGAGGGAAACGAAACAAAAGAGACTTTGGACACAGAAACAAACTGAGGGACTTGGAGGGAGGGGGGTGGAGGGATGTGAGAGCCTGGTGGTGGGTACTGGGGACACCTAAAGCATGGAGCACTGGGTGTGGGGAATGGGGAATGAATCTTGGAACACTGGCAAAAAAAAATTTTAGTAACAATAAAAAATAAAAATAAAAAAATAACCCCCCCCCAAAAAAAAACAGAGGATACAAAATACAAAAAAGGACTTCAGCCCACCTTCAGCTTCCCCACACACCAACCTGAATCCAGGAGTTACTAGAACTCCACTGTGTTCACATACACGCGCTGGGTGCCTATAGGAATGACTGGGTCCTGAGTAAAGGACGAACAACTTCCCCCTGGCAACCCCACATGCTGTGTTGGCCTAACCCCAAATACAGACTCAGGTAACATTTCCTAAAAACGTTTTGTGTTCAACACCCTCCACATTTCCCCCCATGAGGTCAATGAAATTAGTTGTGTTTTACAGACTGGAAAAATGAAGCTGAAGGAGAAAAGCTGGTTGGTCCAAGAATCCACAGGAGACTTGGAATTTGAATCCTCATTTTTTTTGAGTCTGTAATTCCTGATTTTTTTTCTATACCACAACAGACTCCTCATATGACACCTCGCATGTGAACTGTGTTTACAGGTTTCCTAATATTTTGCTTGTAGCACTCTTTTGGTATTCCACAAAAATCTCTTCATGTGCATACAGCTGATAATGTCTTTAATTCTTTTATGAAGAAACCAAGAAGTAGCAGGTGAGATTCTCATTTTCTTCAATTTATAGTTTTTAAATTTATTAAATGAATAAATCTTTTAAAATTTTTTTTGGTTTTAGAATAGTTTCCAATTTATAGAAAATGCATGAAGATTGTACAGCTGGTTCTGAATATCCCATTGGAAAAGGTCATCAGCTCTCCTGAGCCCACCTCTTCAAATCCTTATCTCATCCAGAAACACCCGCACTGACACACCCAGAAATATTGTTTAACCAAACTGACACACACAATTAACCATCACTATTACTATGGTGCACCTGTAACAGTTAATGAACCAATACTGATTTATTGTTATTAAAGGAAGCATACTTCTTTCAGACTGACTTAGTTTCTGCATAATATCCTTTTTCTGTTGCAGGATCCCATCCAGGACACCACACAACACCTCGCTGTCCTATCTCCCTGGGTGTCTCTGGGCTGTGACCGTTTCTCAGACTTCCGTGGCTCATAGCGATCTTGATCGCAGTCACATACTCCCGGTGATCAGGAATGCCGGTGGAGTGTTCTGTAGACTGTCCCCTCAATTTGGATTTGTCTGCTGTTTTGGTTACTATTGGATTGGAGGGAGGCGGGCCGTGGACAAGAAGTGTATTTTCACCCAGGTCTATCAAGGGCCTATGCTATCAGCACGCAGTGTTACTGCTCAAGGTAGTTTGTTTCAGGTTTCCCAGTGAAAGGTCATTTTTTTTTTCAGGATTTCAGTTTTGTTTTTTTTTTCCTTTTAAATTGAAGCCTAGGTGACATCAAATGTCCTATTAGTTGCAGGCATACAACACAGTCACTTGATAAACGGCTACGTTACAGAATGATCAGCAAGGTGAGTGTAGCTGGCGTCTGTCACCGTACGAAGTTACTATAACAGGATGGCCTACGTTCCCTGTGCTGCATGCCCCAGCTCTGTGTCTGACTTATTTTAGAACTGGAAGTCTGTACCTCTGAGTCCCCTTCACCTGCGCCACCTGCCCCCTCCAACCACTCCCCACCCTGGTAACCCACACTCTGCTTCCTTATCTATGAGTCCTCTTTTTAGATTCCACATATGCATGAGAACCTATGGTATTGGTTTTTCTCTGACTGATTTCATTTAGCATAATACCCTCTAGGTCCATCCGTGCCCATCCTTTCTTACGGCTGAGTCATGTTCCATATGTGCCACCTCTTCCAAACTCACTCCATCCCTTGGCTGCTGTAAATCATGCTTCAATAAACAGGGATGCTTTCTTCAGCTAACACCATACCTAACCAACTCATCCCCAGAGAGTTGCTGGATTATACGGTAGTTCACTTTTAAATTATTGAGGAACCTACAGGCTGATCAGTGGCTGCCCTTGATCACAGCCTCAGGGACGGTGTATAGGGTTCTCCCTTCTCCACATGCTCAACACCTGCTGTTTCTTTGTGTCTGATAACAGCCAATCTGACAGGTGTGAAGTGACATCTCATCATGGCTTTGACTTGTATCTCCCTGATAAAGAGTGGTGTTAAGCATCTTCTTAGGAGTCTATTAGCCACCCGGATGCCTTCTTTGGGGGAAAAAAAGTCTGAGTTCTCTGCCCATTTTTAGTCAAGTTGTTTATCTTCTTGATAGTAAGTTATATAAGTTTTCTATATATTTTTGATACTAACCCCTTACAGATGTAAAGGCAATCTCTTTTCCCCCACTTTTCATATTGTACATGCGTGGTCAACATTTAAGGAATGGGAATTATGGTCCACATCTTTGAGGGGGGAGCATTCCTATTCTTTTTTCTAATTATAAATATAATAACTGGCAATTATAGAACTCTTAAAAATAAAAGTTATTGAAATCTGATACACATATTACATAGTATTAGTGATTCCAAAGTGTGAAAGTTTTAACATAAGGGACATTTGTTAACAAGGTCCCATTGTGAGAAATTTACTTCTTTTGTTCACCTTTCAATCTAGGAGAAAACCAGGGAGAAAGTTAGGTGTCTTGCTTGTTATTTGAAATTGTCGGACACCATTATCACCTTTTAGCACAAGAAGAGGTGACTCAGGCTCCAATGTTTACAAGCAACTCTTTCTACCTGAATCAAATGATAATATTTTACTTACGTCATGTTAATTTTTAGAATCATGCCTATTTTTTATCAGTAATGCCAGCTTCAAATTATAATAATGAAATAAAATTACACATTTAAAAATATTTTAAAATTAAAAAGTAAGCCAATTAAAACATCTAAGTATTAAATAGAGGTAAAAAGTTGTTTGCAGAACTAGCAACTGTGACTGACAGCTTTTTGAGAAGTATTAATTTATTCTAAGAAGGAGCAAGCTACCAAAACTACTGGTAGAGTTCAAGTGTGCCTGCAGGCACATGAGCTCTGTGTAAGTGTATGTTTTGATCATTGCGTAGCAATATGAACAATTTCATTTTTTTAAAATACATTATAAAATGCATGGAATCATTTGAGATTTGGTGATTTGTCAAGGAAACTTTCGACTAAGGGATGAACCAGAAGTTATGTATTTATTACCCAATCTGTGCACAGAGAAATTCTTCAGAGAGCTCAGGTACCATTTCTTTCCTTTTGAGTATAGAAATCATCTCTTCCTATGTGCATGATCCCTGCAAATTTTATATGCCATACCCCAGAAAACGCCAGTGGCATGATTACTCACAAAGCCACATCACCTCCACACAGCTCTTGATGCCACAGCCAGGGAGATACTCCTGCTGGGTAGCTCTCCAGCACTTATGCAAAGCTGCTCACACCCTTACTCCTGAGGTTCATTTTAAGAATTTAAGAAAATTTAAATCAAGAAAAAAATATACACACAGTATTTGAACTTAGCAATTCAATCCAGAATTAAGTGGTAGCTTGTAATCAGCAAAATACAGAACTGGCATCCTGGAGAATAGAAGAACCACACATGGGGTGCCTGGGTGGCTCAGTCGTTAAGCATCTACTTTTGACTCAGGTTATGATCCTGGAGTACCAGGACTGAGCCCCACATTGGGCTCCCTGCTCAGCAGGAAGCCTGCTTCTACGTCTCTCACTCCCCTTGCTTGTGTTCCCTCTCTCATTGTGTTTCTCTTTGCCAAATAAATAAATAAAATCTAAAGAAAGAAAGAAAGAAAAAGAGAGAGAGAAAAGAACCACACAGAACATAGCACAGACAGATGAGAAGACAGGAAATGTGATGTATGGCTGAGACGTTATTGGTGGAGTAAGACCTATCAGATTATGAAATGGAATTAGAACAGGTGGTGCCAGTGAGAATAAAGAAAAGGGGAGGGGCGCCTGGGTGGCTCAGTTGGTTAAGCGACTGCCTTCAGCTCAGGTCATGATCCCGGAGACCCGGGATCGAGTCCCACATCAGGCTCCCTGCTCGGCGGGAAGCCTGCTTCTCCCTCTCTCACTCCCCCTGCTTGTGTTTCCTCTCTAGCTGTATTTCTCTGTCAAATAAATAAATAAAATCTTAAAAAAAAAAAAAAAAGAAAAGGGGATATTCACACACACTGGGTGCCTTTTCCTTCTCTGTACTCCTCCTCTAACTCCTCCTTAACCGTCCTTCCATCTCATGAATACCCAGCCTTAAGGCAGCCGGGAAGGGCCCAAGGAGGTGGCTGTTTAAAGCACCCATATTTGGGGTGAGGGGAGCCTGAATAGTGTGAAGGAAGCATCCACATGGGGAGATGAAAATACAGAGAAGTGTTGATGAAATCAATAAATAGAAGCCAAATGGGGCCATTTTCTCAATATTAGAGAAGGTATTACAGATATGAAAAGAAAGAAAGAAAGAATGTACCCTATGCTGTGGGATGGGATTTGGAGATATCTATGTGGACTCAAGGTTTTTGATGGTACATAGACAGATAGATAGGAGCAAAATTACAGATGGAAATATGAACAAATACACATTTTATGACTCTGCCCCTGGGAGAGCTGGACATAGCATCATCCCAACAGTAATGAACAAACGAATACACTTCGGCTTCTAATATCATCCTTCTCCACAACATATCAAGGGTCCTTGTACAGGATAAAGGCATATAAAAGAGTACAATGATCCTAGAACAACCTCTGCCATGTAGCAAGAAAGTGCGCTGAGATGCACATGTATCAGAAACACACAGACGTCAAAGATACTCCTACTGACCAAAGCTGAAGACATCTAACCATCAAAAATCCTAAGTAACAGATTATAACATCAAATAAGGCAGGAGAACATGAATCTAAAGTGATATAAATAAATAAGTTGGAGTTTCATGAGAGATAGGGTTTTTACATAGTTTCAAAGTAACTGCTAAGAAAGTATGTATCGTTACACAAGAAACATTGGAGATTTTTGAGGGATTAAATCTGACAGACAAAAGAGGTCCCAGTGAGCCAAGTGACCATCACTGCGAACAGGCAAATCAGAAGTGTGCATCCCTAACAGACGTGATAAGAGGAACACAGCACAACTCAGTGATGCTCCCACTGAAGTGTCTGGACCTGGACGGTGCTGGGGAGAAACTTCACACAAACCCAAGGGGAGGCACATTTTCAAATATGCCAATGGCATAAACCCAAAGGATAAAAGAACTGTTTGAAGTTGGAGGTGACCCAAGACGCCTGAAACCTCAACGCAACCCAGGTTTCTGAGTCAGTTTTGCCTCTGAAGGGTATTATTAGAAACACTGAAACAAGAGTTTGAATATTATATGGAAGCAGTGAGTCATGGTTTGTTGTCGTATTTGACGGCTGTACTGAGATCAAGAAATAGAATATCCTTCTTTGTACTAAATAAAGCATATTTTTTTTTCATAGCCCTGGGTCAACAACAGACTCACAAGTAGTTCAGAAAAAGTCTTTGTTCTACATATGCAACTCTTTCATGACTCTGAGAATACTTCAAAATAAAACTATTTTATTATACACATTTCCTAAGTTACCTTCATTTATAACAATGGCTTCTAAATCTTTCTTTTTAAAATTATTTTTCTTTAATTTCAAGTTTTTTGCTCTTCCCTCCCCCATATCCTCAACTTCCTTAAAACATTGCAAACATATACTTATTACTAAAGGCAAAAAATAAAATAAAAATTCATGTGGAGAGTTCTTCCTAAAGGCTTTCATATCATCGGAGGTCCTATATCGTACAATTCACAGAATTAAATTATTTTCAGGAAGAAAGTGAGAGCATGCTATTTCCAAAGACTGTATATTAAGTTACACCTTTCTAAAATGAGTTAGGCAACTTCAAAAGTCTACGTATTTATAGGGTTTTACATAAAACCTCAAATATTTTAAGAACACATGGGGTGGTTAAACTGCATACTGGTTGCAAATTAAGCAACTTAAAAGTCATGTTCCAGTACTCCATGGCACCATGTGGAGAAATCACAGCACACAGTCACTGTCCAAAGGGCACCCCAGTGACCTGAAGTATTGAATATGGGTTTCATTAAGGAAGAAGCTTATACACTCAACTTTGGCTCAGTACTTAACACTTCATTTTAATTTTACTCAAATTTCTGTAATGAATAGTCTGTACTTCAAAATATATCAGGTAAATATATTCAACTACAAAACTACAATAGAAAGTAAATGCCTTTGGGGCGCCTGGGTGGCTCAGTTGGTTAAGCAACTGCCTTCGGCTCAGGTCATGATCCCGGGTCTCCGGGAGACCCAGGATCAAGTCCCACATTGGGCTCCCTGCTCGGCGGGAAGCCTACTTCCCCCTCTTTCACTCCCCCTGCTTGTGTTCCCTCTCTGACTGTGTTTCTGTCAAATAAATAAAATCTTAAAAAAAAAAAAAAAAGAAAGTAAATACCTTTTAATCACTAAGAACATTTAAAGTACAACTATGGACCAACTATTACTCAGATACTAAAACAAAACAAAACAAAACAAAACAAAAAAACAAACTTAATAATCCAGGATTATCTCTGAGGAAGTAAAAATGTCCCAAATAACACACAGAATGCTGAATTATTCTTCAGGGAAAAATTATCATTTTTTCCCAGCTAAAAATACACATTAATATGCTTACTTGATATTGAAAAATAGTTATAGCCTATATTGAGCCTGAAACAATAAAGCACTTCCTAACAACTCAAGTTTCATGATACTGAAATACGTGTTTTCATGAGAAAACCAGCTCCATCTCCTGAAGGCAAAGAAAGAATAGGTAATCATCCTTCAGAGAAAAGAAGATAATTTTAGGTTCACGTGGCACTTTGTAGTTCAAGGAATGGAAGGCCAAGTATGGGTTTATTGGTAGGTATGTTATTCTTATGGATACTGGAGAGTAATCACACAAACATATACAGTAAATTTCGAATAGTTCTCTATTTCTGTTTATTTTTTCATGGATTCAGAAATAATTAGTTTGGCTGCCACTGAGGCATCTAAACTTGACACTTCAGAAACACACATTTTATTTTATTTATTTATTTTTAATTTTTTTTTTTTAAAGATTGTATTTATGTGACAGAGAGAAACACAGCCAGAGAGGGAACACAAGCAGGGGGAGTGAGAGCGGGAGAAGCAGGCTTCCCGCCGAGCAGGAAGCCCGATGTGGGACTCGATCCTGGGACTCCAGGATCATGACCTGAGCGGAAGTCAGTCGCTTAACCAACTGAGCCACCCAGGCGCCCCATAGAAACACGTATTTTAAAAGCAAGTGCCTGCAAAGTTAAAGTATTAGTCTGCTAGTTATCCACCAAACCTATTTCACGATTCTTTTAATAAAGAACTCCTCAGTTTTAGAAGAACAACTGGCTCAACAGGGACAAGTCACCTTTCCCAGCCCCCCTCCACCTGGCCGTGGCCTCCTGGTGAAGGTCCGCTCCGTGGCACCTGGTAAAAGGTTGTGCACAACTTCTGCAGCCTGTCTTGAGGAGACCAGCTGCCTTCTACTTTCTCTGTTTGTCTTCCATAGGCAGCAGAAAGTGGTCGGCATTAGCTTCAATGATGCATTGGGGAACACATGGAGATGGCAGATAAAAAGGCAGAGTTCTGAGTGTCTTGACTCACTTCATTTTAGGATCTTTTTAAAACAACTTAATCTATACCCTAAATCAGAAGCTGATTCACCACTTCCATACATTAATCTGTGCTCATCAGGACAAGTGCCCTCATTCATTCCCATCACCTACAAAGCCCTATTTTTTTAACATATTTTTATGTGCCTATTAGAATTCATTGATCTTGTTAATTTTTCAAATATTCTGACCATTTTCTTGGGTTTCTTCCTTCTTAGTATTAGGTTGTAAGAGTTCTCATTTAATCTTGACACAAGTCAAGAGCATATATATTTAGTATTTTCTCCCATCTCTGGAGAGCCTTTCTTTTCCTGATTGTTTCTCTTTAAGAATTAAAATTTTTAATTTTGATAAAGTGGATTTATCCTTCTGTTTAAAATTGTTCATGCTTCTGACCTAACTAATCTTTCCCTTTCCCAATTTCACACAGATAGGCTCACAGATTTTTTAACAAATAACTTGGTTCTCATTTTTAGTTTTGGATCTCTGGTCCTTTTCAAATTAAGTTTTTCTATGATGGTTGGTTATGCTCAAAGTTTATATTTTCCCCTAAAGATGTAAAGGCCTTCACCTCCATTTGTTCTGTTTTTAATATTTTATTTATTTACTTGACAGAGAATGAACGTGCGAGAGCACAAGCTGAGGGAGCCACAGGCAAGGGAGAAACAAGCTCCCCCTGAGCAGGGAGTCTGACGCTGACCTCAATCCCAGGTCTCTGAGATCATGATCTGAGCTGAAGGCAGACGCTTAACCGACTGAGCCACCCAGGTGTCCCAGCTGTCATCTCCACTCATCAGAAAGACTGTTCTATCCCCCATTTAATATTCTTGGAGTTTTAGTCAAAAAACATTTGAACATACATGTGGGACTTAGTTTTGGACTCAAAATTCTTTTGCTTGATCCATGTGTCCATTCTTATTCCAAGGACACACTGTATTAATCACACTGTAGTAAGCCTTGAAATTAGTTAATGGATGTCCTCTATGTTTGTTCTTTGTCTAGAAAGCTTTTAAAATTAAATGACCCTTCTCTTTCCATACACATCTTAGAATCAACTGGACAGTTTTTGTAAAACACTTGCTAGATATTAATTGGAATTCCATTAAATCTATAAATTAATTTGGGTTAAGCTTATAGCTAAACAATATCAAATATAAATATAGTGTTAAGTCATTCATGCATTAAGAAAAAAGTGAAAATGGAATTCCAGTTATAAGAAATAACTACTAGTACATTTCAGTTTTAGAAAGACAAATAATAGATTAAAACATCAAGTTAGCTATTTAGTTTATGTAGCTAGGATATACACTTATTATAAATATTATCAAATATATGATGCTATATATTTCAAAATGTTTGCTTTAAAACTGTAATTATCCAAATATGTCAACTTTAGAAATTATAGATCTCATTTATTTTTGTGCCTACAAGTCAAAATTTTCCATTATCTCAATATACCCTCATTGATTAATTTAGAACCTTCAGAATACTTCCATTTTTTGTTAACATTATAACTCTATAATAAAAATTCTTGTGCAGAAATTTGATATAGCAGTCTACTTATATAACTAAAACAAATTTCTAAAACTATAATTGCTAAATTTGTACAATTTAATTTTTCACATGGGCATTTTTAAAATGTGAAAATGCCTTTATAAACACTGCCCAAGGTTTTCACAACAATGTATATAAGAGAGTCCATTTCCATGGACATCTGCAAATATTAAGTATTACAATTCTTTTCCACCTTTTTATATTACTTTTTTTAAAATATTTTATTTATTAGACAGAGAGAAACACAGCTAGAGAGGGAACACAAGTAGAGGGAGTGAGAGAGGGAGACTAGGCTTCCCACCGAGCAGGGAGCCCGATTCAGCGCTTGATCCAGGGACTCCCGGTATCATGACCTGAACTGAAGGCAAACCCTTAACGACTGAGCCACCCAGGCACCCCTACATTACTTTTTAAATCACTTTGATTATAACCTATTGATAAATTCCTGAAGGACTTACCCACGTATACTAGAATCTATTAGATATATGGTACTCAAGTACTTTTCATCTTGGTTAAGGCCAGAAATGTGTAAATTCTGAAAGAAGTAACTTAAAAAAATAATTGCCTAGGGCTTCCTGAATGGTTCAGTTGGTGAAGCCTCTTCCTTTGGCTCAGGTCAGGATTCCACGGTCCTGGGATGGAATCCTCCATCGGGCTCCCTGCTTAGTGGGGAGCCTGCTTCTCCCTCTGCCTGTCCCTCCCCCTGCTCGTACTCTCTGTCAAATGAATATTTTTTTTTTATTTATTTATCAGAGAGAGAGAGAGAGAGAGAGCATATTGAAGTCTGAATGACAGATAAGGGAACACACATCTGAACAGTGAGAGTCAGGGAGGACAGACCCTGCAGGGGCTCCACTGCAGGTGTAAACCCTGGCCTCTCTGCAGAGACAAAGATGGGAGACAAAGGGGGCAGATATGCCTGGAGAGCAGAGCAGTGTGAGAATCCCAAGAGCTGGCTTGGACAAGCAGGTGTGGGCCAGACTCATGCACGTGCAGAAGAGCCCATCTGTTTGAGTCCTAGCCTATCTCAGCCTACAGAGTAAAATATAAGTACATCCTCATAAACCTCCACATAAGTATATTTATGTGTATGCATGTGTTTCTGGAAACAACCGATGTTGACGTGAGGGATGGGACCGAACTCATGCTTCACTTGATTCCACGAACCTTTCATGCTGACTGATTATATTCTCAGAGTTGTTTCGAATGAGAGGTCAGATGCACGTGCAGTTGAGTCGTCACGTTCCCAGATGGCCCGAGAGAAAAAACACAGGGAAGTCAGAGCACCGAGGGAGGCCACAAGGTGTCTGAGAAGAGGGTGGGATAAGGTCGCCATGTCCCTGAAATGAAAAGCACGCCTCAGCAGTAACAGGATCTAAGTGTACGTGTATTTATTTAATGCAACTTAATTTCTGCCAGGGGTCCACTTCACCAAACAAAGGAAATTAACCTGTGAGTCATTCCTATCATTTACTGTTTTATCTAAATGTGCAGATTGGGAGAAGAGGGATTATCTGTCTTCGCGTCATCTGTCTAAACCTCATGACCATTAGCTGGTGTCGTCTTCACCATCAGCCCACACAAGTGGCCAGTGAATTCCCTGCCATGACCCTTTTTATTTTATCTGTTTTTACCTTTTTACTGAAGTATAATTGATACAAAATATCCTAGTAGTTCCAGGTTACATAATGGTGGTTTGATATTTCTGTGCATTACAGAATGATGCCCACGACAACGCTAGTTACCTGTCCCCATGACTGTACTGACGATATTCCCTGTGCGGCACGTGCTACGTCCAGTGTCCTCGTTATAACTGAAGTCTGCACCTCCTAGTCCCCTTCACCTGTGTCCTCTGCCTCAACCCCTTTCTCGCTGGTCACCACCTGTCCCAAATTTGAGTCTGTTCCTATTCTGTTTTTTTAGATTCCACATGGGAGTGAAATCACACAGTATGCATCTTTTTCTGCCTTATTTCACTTAGGATAATACCATCTCTGTTGTCACAATGGCAAGACCTCACTCTTTTCTTAAGGCTGACACTCCATCGCCGGTCTACACAGACCTGACCTGCACTCTCCCTCCAGCATCTGCAGCAGTGAGAGCAGCATGCTCATTCTATCGCTTCCATCCACTCTGTCATCTTCCACTGACCACTCTTCTACCTCTTCTTGCTCTCTTTCTGGTCCTGAAGCTGAATTTCAGAAACCTGACACCCCTCTGCTCTGAAATTTCTTGAAGGACATGGGTCTTTCTCTCTTCCTGTTACTGTCTTCTTTCTCAGGCTGCAGCACTTGTAGCAGGTTGACAAAACGCTCTGTCTCTGGGAAGCCGTGAATGCAGATGGACAAGTTTCCTATCCCTGACTGCCCTCACCCCCACAAACATCACTTTCTTGTCTCCAGTCTCAAAATAAAAAACATTGTTCACTTATCAATCCGCTTCCTCTAAAAATAATTTTCAGTTGTGAATCATTCTAGTCCCTGAGGTCCTAAATTTGGAAAATCAAAATGCAAGAAAATGTGAAAATATTTTGGAGGTTTTTGTGGTGGTGGTCGTGGTGG